>JAQZBX010076347.1:0-14437 GCA_029593785.1 Cabassous unicinctus | reverse complement strand
GAGATTTTCAGTTTCAGCTCCCAGAATAGAAACCTCAAAGGACCAGAGACTTAAAACTGCGCTAACACCATTGGGAGAATTGGCAGGTAGCTCCAAAATACAGTACACTCAGGCTCCCGACGCAAGAATACTATTTATTTAAACATTTATGTAGTTTTCCCTATGCAGCAAGCACAGCTGTGGAAATCAACCACGTTGCTTCTGTCCTTGGTAGGATACGGTTTAGTTGGTTCAGGATTTGGGAAGATTGTTCTATGTTCCACCACACGGGGGCAGGATTAGCATGGCATTCAAAGGCTTCCAGACCCAGCGGTTCAGGATGAGCCAGCACTGCCAATTAACTCAGAAAAACATCCTTTTGTGTCTTCTTTGACTTACAGATGCGCAAAAATGAGAGCAAAAAATGTAGTCTCTGAATGAGAGCTCTGTTTCTCCCGTCTTGTTTCCTGGAGGTGTGTGGGATGCAGGGTGAGGGGCAGTGCTATAGCTTAACGAGCCGACTGCTTTGAGTGGCATGGAAACACCCAGGCACATGGGGAAAGGGGCTGCCGCGCGCGAGGGAAAGCAAAACAAGACTTCAATTTTAGGCAAATCACGGACTTTAAAATGTGTCCCTTCACTTTTCTCTTTATTTCACCTTCCACCCAAACGCAAAAAAAAAAAACAGGAAAGATGTTTGAAATGGTATTGTGCCTTTGTTTGGGGGACTTTAATCTGTAAAGATCACATTTTCTTACCAATGAATCCACAGTGCAACCAGATTTCAAATCAATGCATTCAAAATATTTCATTCTGTTACTCCAATGTCATTGTGGAGAAGGGAAAAATTTTTTTTTAATCCCTGGTGCACTGAAAGGGCCATCTCATTTAATCCTCACAGCAGCTCTGTATATTATTTCTATTTCACAAATGGGGAAAACAAGATCAAGAAAAATTAACTGAGCTATCAGTTATTACTTATTTCCTTCTTTCTCTATTTAAAAACGCAATAAATTTGAATAACAATAAAATGGGGAAAAAAACAAAGATTAATGAGGAGGAAAAACCATCCTGAGTGAAAAATAAGTGTGTGGAGGAGGAAAACTTACGAACTTGTGCATCACATAGACCCAGTTCCACCCCATTTTCTAGCCATGGATAGAAAGATAAAGGAGGAAATACGTAATCACTGATAGGCGAATGAGACTTTAGGTCATTAAAGACAATAATGAGGAAAAGTGTAAACATGTGTATCTGATTTGAAAAACAACTGTATACAAAAGGTACAAAATGAAAAGTCAAAACTTCTCTACGACCCACATGCATACCCACCCCTCCCCACAAACATAACCACTACAACTAAGAAATAAGAAACAATTGTAACAAACCTACCACCCCAATGCAAAGCGTTAATAATAGGGTGGTAGATGGGAACTCTGCATTTTATGCACAACTTTTCTGTAAACTTAGAATTTCTCTGGTAAAAAAAATTAAATAATTCTAGTGTATATAATGATATAAGCTAATATTTATAGAGCATCTACCGTACACCAGGCACAGCTTAATCTCAAAGTATTAAAGCAACTCATCAATCACATCATATGATGTGCATGTATAGTCATTTATTATTTATATCAAGTGTTCTATATCCATGCAGACTGATCCATCTCCTTTTTTTCTTTTTTCATTGCTAGAATATTCCATTGCAAGGATGTATTGTAATTTATTTGACAGATATCCTTGGTTCATTTCCTCTCGCTATGATCTTAACTAAGAAACATGTATGGTTCGTTTTCTTTTTATTTACAAGTTAAGTCTTAGTAACTACAACAATGAAAAAAGACTAGATTTGATTAATGCATAGTTATGTTAAAAAGGAATGAATAAAAATGAAGAGAAACATTATTTTTATGGTTTAGAAAATTATCATCTAATGATGTTGCTGAGTCCCTTGAAGCTGAGATAGCCAAAGACAGAAGCTAGCTAGCATCCACAGGACAAGTCATCTGTCATTATAGATGTTGAACCCCCTCCCTTTTTTTGATTTTTTATTGAAGTGTATTATTCATACATGAACATACATAAACAATATGTGTATAATAAAAGTTGTGAACTTACAAAATAAACATGCATAACATCATACAAGTTCCCATACATCACCCCTCCACCAACACCTTGCATTGTTGTGATACATTTTTCACAAACTATGCAAGATCATCGTCAAAATATTACTGCTAACTATAGCTCATATCTTACATTTGATGTATTTCCCCCAACCCACCTTATTTTTTAAACAAACCAATTTTGTTGATACATATTAATAAAGCATACAGTTTATCCAAAGTATACAATCAATGGCATTTGGTATAATCACATAGTTAAGAGCTCATCGCTTCAATCATTATTAAACATTTCCATTATTTCCATAATAATAATAAACAAAAAAACAGACAAACATGGAAATTCCTCCCCTCTCAATCTCTCTGTTTCCCCTGCTGTACACAGCTGTTATTTCTGGCTATTCTTGCACAATTATTTATTTGTTTATTAAGCATTTTTACTGAGATATATTCACATATCGTATGATCTATCCAAAGTGTATAATCAATGGCTTTTCTTTTTTTAGCTGTTAAAAAGACCTTTATCGTAAAATTGTAAAATAAATAGAAAAATAGATTGAAAGAAATTATAAATTTTAAAGACAGCGCAAGGCCAGGTTAGATTTAATATAATAAATTGTAAGAAATAGATAATATAGCAATAACATTTATAAATGTAAATAATAATTCTAATATAATAGTAATTAATTATAACATAATTCTAGTTTTTATATTACAGCTCTAAATATTGGACATAATAATCTCTAAGACCCTATCTGGCTGGCATTTATGTGAGAAAAAATGATCTACATTCTTCAGGCCCATGTCCACACGTTCACCATGTACTTCCTTCCACCAACTCCTTTTCCCCAGTTTTGTAATTATGTTCCTTCCAGACCCCTGAACAACCAGCCAATCTATTCGCCACTGCCCAGGACTATAGATGTACACCTACCTATGCCTCAGGCCACTTCCACACCAAACTACGACCATGTGTGTGACGCTCTGCCCAACAAGAGGATATTTCTTCACCATTGTCCATAGCGCACCCCTAGGTGGTGCTATAATAGAGCAATAGTCCATTTTTGTCTAGCACCAACATATCATGCCATCCCATTTGTGAACCAGACCTGTGACCTTTTCTCCTTTGACAGTTGGTCACAGGAAGTACCCCCAAGAGACCAAAGCAATGTTTTGAGAAAGAGGTGTCAGTACATAATGGCAGGTGTTATGGTAGTGAATCTAGGCTACCTGTTCATGTAATTCACATGTCTTCTAGATCATGGGCTAAATCCAGAATACACCATTCCTATTTCACAATAAATTGCTGCTTTGCCTATCCAACCTTATGACTTGGTGTATTTGATAATACTCAGCTCATAATAGACAATTTGCTAGTGTCATGACATCAATACAGTGGACAACTTGAAGGTCTGACAATGCAAAGACGATTGAGATTTCAGCAGACATTATTGCACCCTCCTGAGTGCAGGAGGGTTACATATCCCTAAGGCAAGATACTGAATGGTTACTGCTGCCTGTTTTACGAAGGCAAAATGTTTTTCATCCTTCCTCACTTTATGAGGTCAAAGAGTATGCATATTCTAACTTAATATACGCATCCCAAGTGCCAGAGCTGTTTTGATCTGTCCAGTAAGACACCACATCCCACTCAGCAGCTGTGATTAGAAAAGCACCTAGTTAGGTTTAAGGTAGTCAGTTTTCATACTATCTGGTATCTCCAGGATACAAAGTGGTGAAAGAGGCAGTGATGATGGCCACCATCTCTGTATTCTCTCCGTCTTTAATAGCGACAGTATTGTTTCTGATTGACTGTCTTGACCAGGGTTGGGAGGAGTCAGTTTTAGTAGCGTCTACTCAATCTTTACTACCATAGTGTTCTTTACTTCACAGTTTGGAGAATCAATGTGTGCATTCTGGCAAATGTTAAGCACATCTATCCCACTGGGTCCTGGATAATAACCATAACAATAAGAAGGAATTGGACCAAACTCCATTTATTATCCTGCCTCCATTGGTTCCCACTCCAACTGAAGGACTCCCAGTATTGATATCAGCTCAACTTTTTATCTAGCAGTTGTCAAAAAGCCAGAGTATTCCTCTCTCTCCAGTGCACAATTGCCCTACCACTTTTAAGAAAAGACCAGAGGAATATTTACTATATAAATTATTCTTTCAGAGATCTTTTTCAAGAGGGCTGGCATCCTCCTATGTCAATAGGCTCAGGTCTGTGAATTGATATATATCAGGAAACTGGATGAGGGGGAAATGCCCACCATCCTTCTGCCTACCAGCTCTCCATCATATTTGATAATATAAAGTGAACAACACCTGAACTGGTTTTCCACAGCTCTCGTATCTAGGAATGCCATAATTTATTAATCATCACCATCTATCTCCATTGGGTAAGAGACCTGATTGCCACTCTGGTCTTGATGCCAATTATAATAATTATATGCATTTTGTCACTGAATGTTGAGGTGCGGCCATGTGACTTCTGCCTTTCCCTAAACCCATCATCCATAGGTGAGAAAGCTCAGTTTCATGACAGCATTGTCCACTGTCAAACCATGTCTATATAAATAGTCATCACTAGCTCTTCAAAGGCCAGCACATCCCCTCACCAGCGTATTTATTTTTGCCTTAAAGAAGGCAATGTTCCCTGGGCCCTCCTGGGAATCATAGTCAGCTGTAAATTCTCAACATCTTGCATAGCAAAGTCATGCAAACATTCCCACTTACCTGAGCCTCTGATCCCTTCTTTAATATGCTTCCAAGGAAGTCTTTCCACCCGACTCACTGTAGTTCATTTTTATATTCAAGCTTCAAGATGCCAGCCTAGAAAATGCCATAAATCTTAGTCAGAATATAAATAGAGCTATGAGAAAGTATCCCCAAATCAAATATTCACCCCTATCCAGCCTTATAGTCCACTCTACCTGCTCCAACACCCTCAAATTCCATTCCAACAAATGTTCCCCCAGTTCTTATCAGTACATATTAGTCAAGTTCTGCAATTCCTTTGGAGTATAATCTATTTTCTCCTGGAGCCAAGATAGTACTTATCCATCTGGGAGTGCTAAGATGTGACCCTGGATATTGGTCTGGAGGAAATGAGGGAGGACAAAGGCCTAAGTTGAGAAGAAAAGAATAGCGTTGTGAGGTCCTGTCTCAGGGTAGATCCTCACATGGTCTCCAGGCAGACAGAGAGGCTGTTTTCCTCCGGTAAGAGAGAGGTGGCTACTGCTTCTGGTGTAGGGATCCTCAGGGGAATCAGCAAGTTCAAGATTCTTAGGCTTGCCCACCCAAATGTCCCCTGACCAATTCTCAGGCTTCCACTCGTTTTCTATTAAGGGTCTAACAAAGGAGATATGCTGTAGTTGTGAATTTGGTCTCCTCTGCAGTTCTAACACCTTAAAATTAGATCTGTGGCCTAATTTTCTACATAGTCTGTTCTATGACAACATGCCCCACTGACTTCTACAACATGCTTTCAATTGGCAGTTGACAACTCTAAACTAAAATCTATGCAAAGCCTTTTATTTTGAATACTTTAATCTTATAATGTTAGTAGTACTACCAACTCCATTTTAGAAAAGAAAACGTTAAATATCACTTAATGAATTCCCACAGATATTACGTGGCAGAGTCAAGGCCCATGCTTTCAAGGACAATGCCATACTGTCTCCCAGGAGGATCTGATGTTGGTCTGAATGTTAAGAAATAAGTGGTACACTGGCAAAAAGGACAAGAGATGCAAGGAGAAAGAGATATGAAAGGGATGATTTAAGATACCGAGAAATTCAATTTGAGCTCGGAGCCACTGGAGGTTGAACAAGATGGTAGAATATGGGCAAGAGAATTAGACTGTGATACCACAGATGGGTTTTACCACAATCCCATCAGTGTGTCATGAAGTTCTGAAGACGAATTATGGTTCTAGAGATGAGCAAAGGGACATGACAGTCCATGCTCCTTCAGTGCTATCTTCACCTCACTCTTCCTTGGGCCTAAGTGCCAACTCCCCTACTTATGTTTATATGACTCTGGGCAAGTCACTCAGCCTCACTACCCCCAATTTCTCTAAGTATAACATGAGGATAATAATAAGTAGAAGATAATCCCACAAGATTAAATGAGATAATGTAAGTACAGCACAAAACATCCACATTTAACTTAGGTGAATTCAATAGTAAGCACATATGCAAGATGATATAAAGAAAGCATGAGAGGAAATAGTTGAGCGTGTGTGAAATTCAGCTTTCACTAATTAGAAGCTCCAGAGTGTGGGTGGGGGGGGTCCCATAATCAGTCCCATTTCCCACCTGCCTCTCAGAATGTGAGCATCTCACTGACTAGAAGTAATTTGTAGTTGAAGCTAGAGCTTAGCACAATGAATGGCACACAGTAAGTATTCAATAGGTGTTCAAAAATGTTTTATACTCTTGCAATTATTATTCTCCTCCACCCTTTCCATCTTGCAAGCAGGCTGCAATTCTGTCACCAATTGACTTATTGAGTAAATAATAGCTGACTTATATTGGTGGTTTGGTCAACCATCACCTACAGAGAACTCGCTGATGTGTCCTAAGTTATTTCCTTCATAGCATTTGATTTCCACTAGAAGTGGTTACTCAAACCAGGATCTGTCACTAACTTCTTGTATGGTTCTCCACACATGCCCTCACCATGAATCAATGTCCATCATAAATTCAACTCAATGTCCACCTGATTACCAAGCCTTTTTGCTCTGCCAATCCCAGAGAGGAAGAGTATAAAGAATAATTTATTTATCTCTAGCTCTCTACTCTTAATTTAAGTCCCACCTCACATCATGGGCCACTATCAACAACTATGATGGAAAAGTCCCAATCAAAATCAAGGAGTATATCTACAACTGCGAGCAAAACAAGTTCTTCCTTCTGCCCCATAATTTCTAAATCCCCTCTCAGCCTGAAGCTGTCAGAGCAGACATCATCCCAAATCCCCCAAGATTGAGGAGTGACTAAACATAAGGGGGAAGTGTAACCACCGACCAAAGTAGATTTATTGCTACTATAGTTATTATCTTATGTTAGCAGAAGCACTGATAACATTGATATAAAGATAGTGGTTGCCAGGGGTTCAGAAGGGAGAGGGAGGGATGAATAAGTGGAATAAAGGGCATTTTTAGGGCAGTGAAGTTGTTCTGTATGATACTGCAATGACAGACACATGGTATTATGCATTTGTCAAAGCCTATAAAACTGTACAACACATTATAAACCATAATGTAAAGTACAGACTTTGGTTAGTAGAAATACTTCAATATTGGTTCATCAACTGTAACAAATGTACCATACTAATGTAAGATGTTAGTAATAGGGAAACTATGTGGGGTGGGGGGCGGTTAGAGAGGGAGTTATGTGAGAATTCCCTATACTTTTGGTGTAATTTTTTTATATCTAAAACTTCTCTAAAAATAAAGTTTATTATTACTAAAAAAATCCTTACCAAGAACGATGGATGTGGATTTACCTTATGTCAATGAAACTAAAAGACCCACTGACATGAGCTCTCCCAGAAAAAGGAGATCTCTGACATAAAGACATGTCTCCACCATAAAAGGCAGATTTTCACATACACTGTTTGGTACAGTGCCTGGAACATAGTAAATGATTGTTTGTTATTTGATTTGATTGATGTTATTTATTTCTTATGACTGTAATTATCACTCATTACCACCTCATGACTTGCTATCATGCCGGCATATGGGTTAAGTGCAAAAACCTATCCTGGTTTTCTTTTTACCTTTAAATGCAAATGAATGAAAAATAGATTATCATCTCCATCCTTAATTTATACATACGTTACACCAAAGTTAAAGTTAGAAGTTCAAAAATGGTTTTCAAGCCAGTTCATTTTGACAAGTTCCCTCATGGATGAGTTAGTCTGCTCAAGGCATGGGCCAGTTCACACTCGAGGCCCAGTGGAATGTATGAGGATCTCTGGGGTTCGGAATTTTGAGGATATGTGTATGAGAAAGAAAAGAAAATACAAAGAAAAGTTAGCCCAGTGTCATTTCATGAAATTTAAACAGCACCACTTCAACTAAAATCATGAGCTTATTCCAGTGACCTTTTCACTTTAGACTACATGACTGACATATTTTAATACTTGAAAAAGTTAAGACAAGTGCAATGCACATTTAAATTTTATTAAAAGATTAGAATCTTTGAATGTTAAAGTTGGGGGGAAAACCTAATGGATCAACTTCTCTTGCTCACTTTATGGCTTGGCAGCTAAAGGGAAAACTGATGGGTGTGGGGGAAGTGCATGGATTTTGGAGGCAGAGTTGTTGAGTACACGTTAGTTATCTCCACTTATTGGCTCGGATTGAGTTATTTCCCCCACCTCTGAATTTTATTTTATCAGCCTAAACTGGAAATGATAGTAATGCCTATCTCACAGGATTAGTGTGGGTCTGGGTAAGACTATGCATACGGAAAGCCTTTTATATTCTTTCAAGTATCGTACAGACAGCACATAGAGCCACTCTGATGTGATGGAGGGAGACTGGGATTTGGAGTCACAGGGCCTTGGCTTGAGTCCTTGTTCTACCACTTAACAGTCTTCAGGTATGAAGTAGGATATAGCACCACATCCCTCATATGGTCTCAGAGATGACTCAGGAGACACTTGGTGCCTGATATATAGAAACACCCAGTGTTAACCACCAATAGAAATTCTATGTGAAAGTTGATGTTTCTTCAACAAATATTTAATGAGTCAGCTATGTGCTAGCTACTTTATCTTGTGCTAGGAGTAAAGGTAGAAATAAGGACCTCAAAGAACTCAGCATGTAGTGGGGAATATCTTACATCACATACCCATTCCCAAAAGTGATCAGAGGCTTTTCATTGCCCAAAAAGTGAAGTTCAAGATCTTAGCTTGGCATTCATAACACCCCACTATGTGATCCCATCCTATCACTCATTGAACCCCCTTATGCAGCCAATGTGTCTAATCAAATTAATTTCCTTTCTCTGCGTCATTACTTCTGCTGGAGCCTCCACCTGAAATATGACTCTGTGTTGGTTAATTTTATTTTGTCAATGTGGCTAGGCCACAGTACCCAGTTATTTCATAAAACACTAATCTAGATATTGCTGTGGAGGTATTTTGTAGATGTGGTTGCACATCTAATGTGGGTGGGTGTCATTCAATTAGCTGAAAGACCTTAACAGCAAAAACTGATGCTTCCCACAGAAGGAATTTTGCCCAAGATGTAATATAAATTCCTGCTTGAATTTCCAGCCTACTGGCCTACCCTGCAGATTTTGGACTTGCCGGTCCCCAAAATCATGGAAGCAAATCCCCTAAAACAAATCTTTTAATATTTCTATATCTATATATCCATATTCATATCTATATATATCATCTGTACCCTTATCCATATTCTTATCTATGTACATATATTTATCACCTATATTTATATCTATCTATAGCCAAATTTCCTATTGGTTCTGCTGCTGTGAAGAACCCTGACAATATAACCACATCAGCCTCTCTCTATGTCCTCTTTCTATGCCCTTCTCTATACGCACGTTTCCTTCAGGGCCCACCAAAAATGCTTTTTATCATGGGCATTCAGTTTTCTCCTCCCCTCTATTTCCCTTTGGGAAGCCATTTATTCCCCAATCTCAGCTGCAGAATCCACTTTCTAACCTCCAAATGGGTACACCTGCACCTAATTAAGGTCACAGGGAGTATGACATCCCCTCCCTTTAGTGACTAGTTCAGGGCATGGCATGTGACCCAAGCCAGGCCAATGAGAATGACACCTGGGATTAACATAGAACTATTCAGAAAGAGAAGTTCTTTTTACATGGAGTTGTTAATATAGCTGTTAACCTAGAAGGATATGATTTAAGAGCTACAAGTTACCATCTTACCTACAAGAACACTCAACTCAGAGTAAAACTGAGCTGAGATATGGAGAGACCCTGACTCCTCATGGTGTCTTTGGCCCCTGGGACAGATATTCCTGACTACCAAGACCATGAGTTTATTTATTATATCTGTGCCTCCTATAAAACATTGGAATGAGTTTTCACCAATTGCAAGTGTTCAGTAAAGGTCAGATGGATTAATCTATAACTCAAGGTATAAAATGTAATGAATTCCAAATACCACCCAACTTCACTCATATTTAGTCTAGTTTATTTTTAAAAGGCAGAGAAAACATATCTGGTCCAAATCACCTATTTGTAAAGACTCAGCCATTGAGTTTCTGTGGAGTCCAAAATGAATCTTTACTTTCTATAATAATGCCCGACATAGGGAGGAAAACTATCTTCTTTGAGTATTTTTTATTTTTCCTTATTTTAGAGATGAGAAAAGGTCCAGAGAGATGAAGTGATTTTCTATAGTCCCAAAAGACGTGGGTGGAACGCTGTTCTAGGACCCAGACCTCATGGCACTTTCTCTTGTGCCTGCAGAGGCGGGTAGGATTAGGGTGTGGAGCATTGAGTGGGGGCTCCCAAAAAGATATGTCCATCTAGAACCAATCAAAGTGAACTTATTTGGAAAAAGCGTCTTTGCAGAAGGAATTAAGGATCTCAAAGTGAAATCATCCTGGCTTATCTGGGTAGGCCCTAAATCTAAGAAAGGAGTCCTTATAAGAGAAAGGCAGAGATAGAGAATTGAGCCCCAGAGAGAAGTCCATGTGAAGATGGATACGGATATTGGAGTTATGCAGCCACCAGCCAAGGAAAACTACAGCCACCAGAAACAGGAAGAGGCAAGACAGAGTCTTCCCTAGAGCCTTCAGAGAAAATGTGGCCTTCGGTAGCAGTTTGGCATTATTTATGAATTCCAGAAATAGATATTGGATTATGTTTGTAAACTGGTCTGTTCTTCTGGGCATGATTAAATTATGATTAGGGCTTTGATTGGGCCATGTCAGTAGGGTGTTGAGTCCCTGCCCCTTGGTGGGTGGGGACTCACAGATAAAAGACATGGCAAAGGACAGAGTTAAGTTCTAATGCGGAGTTTTTGAGCTGGAGCATACAGAGGAGCTTGGTCGTGAGGAAGGAGAGAGCACCCCAGGAAAAGAGATGAGCCATTCACCTGATAATCTACAGCTGGCCTTGTGGAGAAAACAAGCAGCTGAACCCAAAGAGAATCAAGCCCTGGGGAGAGAGACAAAGCCTAGAGAGCCTGACCATGGAGCCTTAAGAGGAAGAAAAAGGCTGGACGCCAGCAGCCATCTTGCTCCAACACATGGCAATAGACTTTGGTGAGGGAAGTCACTTATGCTTTACGGCCTGGTAACTGTAAGCTTCTACCCCAAATAAGAGCCAATAGATTTCTGGTATTTTGCATCAGCACCCCTTTGGCTGACTAATACACCTTCCAATACCTTCATTTAGGACCTCTGTCCTCCAACAGTGAGAAAATAAATTTCTGTTATGTTAAGCCACTCAATTTGGGGTACTTTGTTATGGCAGCAGCAGGAAATGAATACAAGGGGTAAGAACTTTTGGACTCACCCAGCCTGCGTGGGCCTAACAAACAGTAAGTTTTATATAAATGACAGTTTTCATTATTGCTATTAATACTCATTTTAGATGATTTCTCAGTCCACTGGATATTTTAAATTCCCCTTAGGGAAGCTTCAGCTGACTGGCCCCTACTGTTATGAGATTTTTCTCTCAAGAGAGAGAATAAAATTCCCAAGCAGATGCCTCAATGGGGAGAATGTGAGGCATTAGTTACTGGTGTTTGTGTTATGATAAATTTTCCACCCATTTTTCATAGGCTCTTCTCACTCCTAATAAAATGAAACTTTCCTATGCTCACTGAGGGGAGAATATTATTTAGTTACTCTCATAGAATTGTCAAGTCTCATTAGTTTTAGAGTCAAATTTAGGTTGCGATCTTCATAAGTTATAGTAGGAACTACTCAAATGTTTAAGGGGATTTGACTCCTGTTGATGAATAAAAATAAATGGAAATAAATATAAAACTCAGCCTTGTCAACTTGAATTTCTAAAAAGCTTAAGAAATTCTTGCCTCAGGATGAAGGGAAAATTAAAGGACAATGGCCTTCTTTATGTGACTTTGTCTCATCATTGTCTTAACTAAATGTCAAAGAACAGACCTGCTTAGAAAACACCAACCAAACAGACATGGCTAAAAAGGTTTTCAGGCCCACCAAGGTCATTGAGGGCTAATTTAGGCAAGGTTGTATTATGAAAACTTGATTGAATTTTCTTGGTTTAGTCTAGCTAAACCAAATGTGATTGCTTTGCAAAATTTCCTAAAAATAAACACACCTGACATTTTTAAAAATTCTTCAATTTTAAAAATATGATACTGAAATTGAAATCAGATCCTACAGGAAAAGAAAAGCCATACTTCTTCCTGGAGGGAGAACTAGCTTATCACTGCAGTTTCCAACAAGGTTACCTCTCTGATCAAGGCTTCTCCCCAAACTTTTTAGAGAAAAGCTGCAGAAGAAAGGGATGTTAGGAAAAATGGGTCTACCATTTGGTGAGCATCCACTTCATGCCAAGTATTATGCTGGTGCTAAATACATGTGAGTTTCTCCAGTTTCCCCAAAACCCTTGGGCTAGATTTCCACACTTTATCCAAAGGGCTTTTGAGAGGAAAAGGTATTGAATAAAGTGCCTATCATTACCTTGCTAATAAATGGCATTGCTAAGATTTCTAAATTATCAATATTGTTATTAAAAATAAAAACCAGAATAGTCCAGAGATCATGCTTTCCTACTCTGTCAGTGCTCTCACAGGTCAGTCATTCACATGTAACCTTAATGACTTTGCTTTATTGATGTGGTCCACCCAGCCATTTCCTCTACCAAGGCCTGTAGCTGGACTAAAGTTCCCAGGGTTCAATCTGGCCAGGAGATGTAGTATGAGTAATGACCACAGTCCTCAGACCTGGCCCATTAGAGCTTTCTGGGCAATACAAAGCTCACTCTATTACCACATCTCCTAATCATTTTCAGAGGATTTAGTGGCAAACTCTAAGGCTCAATGGATATAGGAAAAGCTTGTTGGAAAGAATCTAGGGTTTAAATAACTACATGGAACAGAGTTTCCCAGCCAACTCACATCAGATTGTGACATGCATGAAAAACCTTTACTAAAGTTTCTGAGATCCTTAGTAAAGGATCCAAGTTTCTGAGATCCAGGGATTGTATGTTACAGGAGCCAGCTTTCCCTGACTAATACACTGTGGAACATTTTCATTTAATATTTTTATTTAAATAAATTCACTTTTTAAAAATTCTTTTATCATAACATTACTTACTTAATCTTCTATCATAGCTCATTGGTGTGCTGTTATTTTTTTCTATTACATGAAAATAAAATCAAAACCATTTTTGAAAGTTTATTGTATAATAATTTCACGTGCCATACTTTGAGATACAGTGCTACACCATATCTTTTCCCTGTGCTCGGTCATATACTTGACCCCTTCTTTATCCAAGACCCTGAATGCTCATCACAGGATATGCATGCAGAAGCATTGCTTTATCCCAATCCAGCAATTGCCCTATAAATCCAGAAAGTCAAGCTAGAGGGGATGGAATTGAGCAAAAACCCCAGAGTTGCTCTGGTTTAAAAGACAACAGAAGACTTTTGGTGAGAAATAGAATAACTGTGGGCATAGAATGCTACTGACTGCTCAGGAGCAACTCCTCTGGTTGCTGTGGCCCCTGGGAACTACCCAGGACTGACAAAGCAAGAACAGTGGCTCTTGCTATCATCCCTTCTATCTTTGGACTATTGAGAGTTATTCATTCTCAGTCTTCTAAGTTACCCAGACCCATGGATTCAGCCTGGATAGCTTTTGGCCAGCACATTTAAAGCATCCATCCCTACGCCACCAAATTCCCTCCAGCCTACAAAAAACCTTTGAAGCTCCAAAAGAATAAGAACCTTTTGAACAAAGACCATATCCTAAACATCTCTGATTCCCCCCCAGAACATTCCAGAGTACAGAGTAGTCACTAAACGAGCATTTGCTAAAGTGAACACAAAAGATTATTCTTTTCAGAGTAAAAGAAAAAGTTTCCCTGTCACCTCAAAGGGATCCGCTACAAAAGAGAGAATGAGAATTGTTTAAGAATTCCATGAAAACATATTAGAAATTTCCAGTAGGCGTATGAGCACTAACTGAATTTTCTTTCCTAGAAAGGAAACAAAGCTGTGTTTCAAACCCCTGTAAAGATCAGCTGACTGCTAAATCTGATATAATTAAGACCGAGCAGGAATTCACATAGAGAAGTGAGCTGCTACTGAAATTCAGCTGCATCCCTCCTCAC
>JAQZBX010076346.1:0-14446 GCA_029593785.1 Cabassous unicinctus | reverse complement strand
AAAAAAAAAAAAAAAAAAAGGAAGACTGCTACCTCACAGCACATACAAAAATCAACTGAAAATGAATGGATCAAAGACCTAAATATAAGAACTAGGACTATCAAACTCCTGGAAGAAAACATAGGGAAGTATCTTCAGGACACTGTATTAGGCAATGGTTTCTTAGACTTTACACCCAAAACACAAGCAACAAAAGAAAAAGTAGACGAATGGGACATGTATTAGTCAGCCAAAGGGGTGCTGATGCAAAATACCAGAAATCTGTTGGTCTTTATAAAGGGTATTTATTTGGGGAAGAAGTCCACATCATTAGCCATCAGGGAAATGCAAATCAAAACCACAATGAGATACCATTTTATATCCTTTAGAACAACTGCTATTAAAATAATGGAAAATAACAAGTGTTGGAAAGAATGCAGAGATATAGGGACACTCATTTATTGCTGGTAGCAATGTTACCAGGCCATAAAGCATAAGTCACTTCCCTCACCAATGTCTATTGCCACATGTTGGAGCAAGGTGACTGCCGATGTCTGCGAGGGTTCAGGCTTCCTGGGTTCCTTTCTTCCCGGGGCTTGCTTGTCTCTGGGCTCAGGTCCTCTGCTATATCCACAAGGTCAACAGGGGACTATGAGGCTCTCTAGGCTTTGCCTCTCTCCACAAGGTCAGCTGTAGACTCTCAGGCGAATGGCTCGTCTCTATCCCGGGGCCTTCTCTCCTTCCTCACGACCAAGCTCCTCCGTCTGCTCGTCTCCCTGGGCTCCAGCATCAAAACTCGAACATCAGAACTCCAACTCAAAACTACTCCAACTCTGTCCTTTGCCATGTCTTTTATATTTGATTCCCTACCCACCAAGGGGTGGGGCTCAACACCCTACTGATGTGGTCCAGTCAAAGCCCTAATCATAACTTAATCATGCCCAGATTAACAGACCAGTTTATAAGCATAATCCAAGATCTATTTTTGGGATTCATAACTATATCAAACTGCCAAACTGCTACAGTACATAAAGAAATCCTTCAACTTAACACCAAAAAGAATAACAACCCAATTTTAAAAATGTGCAAAAACTTTAATAGACATCTCTCCAAAGAAGATATACAAATGGCCAGAAAGCACATGAAAAGATGCTCAACATCATTAGCCATCAGAGAAATGCAAATCAAAACCACAATGAGATACCATTTTATACCCTTTAGAATACCTGCTATTAAAATAATGGAAAATAACAAGTGTTGGAGAGGATGCAAAGAAATAGGAACACTCATTTATTGCTGGTGGGAATGTAAAATGGTGCAGCTGCTGTGGAAGACAGTTTGGCAGATCCTCATTAAGCTAGATATAGAATTACCATATGACCTGGCAATCCTGCTACTAGGTATATACCCAGAAGAATTGAATGCAAGGACTCAAATGAATATTTCCACACTGATGTTCATAGCGGCATTATTTACAATTGCCAAAAGAAGGAAGCAACCCAAGTTTCCATCAACTGATAAAAGGATAAATAAAATGTGGTATATACACACAATGGAATATTATTTAGCCATAAAAAGGAATGGAATCCTGATACATGTAACAATATGGATGAACCTTGAAGACATCATGTTGAGTGAAATAAGCTAGACACAAAAGGACAAATATATTTATGATCTCACTGATTTGAAACAATTAGAATAAGCAAACTTATAGAGTCGGACTCTAGAATATGGATTACCAGGGGATGGGGTAGGGATAGGAAATGGGAAGTTAAGGCTTAAAACGGGATTCCTATTTGGAATTAATGAAATGTTTTGGTAATGGAGATGGTGATGGTAACACAACACTGTGAATGCAATGAACAGCACTGGAATATATATCTGAACATGATTAAAAGGGGAAATGTTAAACTGTATACATGGTAACAGAATAAATTTTTTTTTTTAATCCATGCACCTACACTACACAAACAGTGAATCTTAAGCTAAATCATGGACTTTACTTAATAGTGCAATATAAATAAGTGCTATAATCAATTGCAACAAATGTTCCACACCCAATCAAGGTGTTGGTGGTAGGGTGGTATATAGGAATCCTGAGTATTATGTACATATTATGTAAACCCACAACTTCTCTAATAAAGAAAAAACTTATTCCTAAGTGATAAAACTATTTTCCTTAAAAAAAAGCATCAGGCTCCACATGGAATAAACATTACTATGTTAACAGGTTAATGTCATCCCAGGATCTTTTCCAGGAAATCCAGCTGGATTAAAGTAGTTGTGCTTTGGGCTTGAGAGTTCTAGGAAAGCCTATACCCTTTAGGTAAGGAAAGGAGTGCAAAGATTTCTCCTGTCCTGTCGGAGCAGCAGCAGCCATCCCAAGTGAGTCTACATCATATGTAGCTAGTTATTAGGACCTCCCTCAGAAATTATTATTCCCATCATTTCTTCTCTGCTTCCTTCCTTTTTCTAATACCCCATCCATCCATCCATCATCACTAAGAAATATGGGCTGCACACCTAAATTGGCACTAGCAGCCTGCTACCTCCTGGGAGAGTTGAATGAGCCAGACAAGGTTGTTGCCCTCTTGGAGTTTATATCCTAAGGGGTAGGATGGGGCAAAATAATTAGAGTTTACAGATAAGAAGCAAATAAACAAAGTAATATGAAAAAAACTAACTGGAGGGAGGAGTGACCATTTTAGATAGATTGGTCAGGAAAAGCCTCTCTAAGGAGATAACATTTTAGTTGAACAAAAAGGAGAAGGAGCAGGCCATCATACAGATAGCTGAAAAAGGATATTTGAGATTATACAGATTGTGGGAAAACCTTGAAGTCGGAAAGGCTTTACACGTTCAAGAAACAAAGATGAGAACACTATGCCTGGATTATAGTGAGCAAGACAGAAAGTGTTGCATGTAAAGGTAGGAGAATTTAACAGGAAATAGGGCTTAAAGAACCCTTCAGACCCTTCAAAGAATATGGAAATTATTTTAGAGCCATGAGAGGTCACCATAAGATTCTAAAGTACAGTGACAAGATGGGATTTGTACTTTAAAAGATAAGATCAGGCTCTTTTAAAAATTTCTTCTTGAACCGAAAG
This sequence comes from Cabassous unicinctus, assembly GCA_029593785.1. Taxonomy (NCBI): domain Eukaryota; kingdom Metazoa; phylum Chordata; class Mammalia; order Cingulata; family Chlamyphoridae; genus Cabassous; species Cabassous unicinctus. Next base: position 11,360 of record JAQZBX010076346.1, on the reverse strand, counting down.
TAGATTAGTGGCTGCCTGAGTCTGGGGGTGGGGGATAAGGAGTAACTACTAATGGGTAGGGGGTTACTTTTTGGGATGATGAAAATGATTTGAACTTAGATTTTGGTGATGGCTGCACAGCTCTGTGAATATACCAAAAACACTGAATTGTACACTTTAAATGGATAAATTTTATGGTATATAAATTGTATCTCAACAAAGATGTTTTAAAACCAAAAAGGGAAGCAGATGTGGCTCAAGCGATTGGGTTCCAGCATTCCCGTCTACCACATGGGAGGTCCCGGGTTCAGTTCCTGGTGCCTCCTGGAGAAGGTAAGCTGGCGCGACTGGCTGGCACAGCAAGCTGATGCAATAAGATGATGCAACAAAGAGACAAAGAGAAAAGGTAATGAGAGACACAACAAACCAGGGAGCTGAGGTGGCTCAAGTGTTTGAGCACCTCTCTTCCACATGGAAGGTCCCAGGTTCAGTTCCCAGTGTTTCCTAAAGAAAAGACGAGTAGACACAGAGAGCACACAGCAAATGGACACAGAGAGCAGACAGAGACCACAAACACCAAGGCAGGAGGGGGAGATAAATAAATTAAAAATAAATCTAAAAAGGAAAAACAAAAACAAAAGATCCCTCTAGTTGATCTGTGGAGAAGGTGGGGGAGGGCAAGAGCAGAAGCAAAACAGTTTGGAAACTACTGCAGAAATTAGAGTATGAGGGGATGGACACTTGGGTTTGGGATGTTGTATTGGAGATGAGAGGGTATATGGATTTAACCTACATTCTTGAGGTAGAAACAAGAGGATTTTCAAACCAAACTTGATGTAGGGAATGAGGGAAAGTAAATAATCTTTGACTTGAACCACTGGAAACCTAAGAGAAAATCATTAAGTTAGTTTGGGACATGTTAAATTAGAGATGCCTCAGAGATGTCCAAGCAGAGTTGAGAAACTCATGTTGGATAGATGAGTCTGAAGTGTGGGGAAGGGTTCGGGACTGGAATCCTTGGAGAGCCTTCTTCCAGGCAATTGCCAAAGTCTATGGTAATCTCCCAGAATGTCTTAGACAAAAACAACCTACTGTGACCACTGTGTTAAATACCTACTGTGTACCATATACTGTGAAGGACAGAAATGCTATGAAGCCAAGGTTATAGCAACTGTTCTCAAAGAGCATACATATGTGCAAAATTATGTAGAATATGTTATGTGTTAAACGCATAATACAGGGGAAAAACCTAAGGGAGAGATGACTGGGAGTGTCACAGTGTCACAATGTGAGGAAGAGTAAGCAAGAAGTTCAGTAGACTCGTGTTTGAATCTTTGTCCTGCCCCTTACTGGTTGTAAAAATTTGAGTAATTATTTTATTAAGCCCCCTAAACCTTGGTTTCTTCATCTTTAAATGGGTGCCCTACAACCATCCTCATTGTTTAATATGATGTGAAATGGAAAATGTTTTGCCAGTGCAAGACAGGCATCCACCATGTTGGGAGCAATCAAGCAGAGTTGCCAAGAAGAGGTGGGATTTGGGCCAGGATTGGAAAACAGGTAAAACTAAGAACAACGGAGAATTAAAGTACAGGCAAGATGTCCCCATGTGGGAGAACACTACAGAGATTAGTGTGTGTATGCCATCATCCCCACAGATATCAAGGCTTCTACCACATCACCTGTCATCCTATAAGTCCCTCCCCACTGCATCAATCCTATTAGTGGCACCCAATATATGCATCTTTTTAAATAGGTCTCTAATTAATTGAGATAAGTGATGATATCCTGCTAAGGATGAAAAGAAAAAAACAATTACTTTCATTTTCATCCAGGGCTCCATGGATCACCATGGAAAGAACTTGCAGCCTGCCAAGGCTGCTGTTCTCAACATAACCCTAATGTAAGTGCAGAGAATAAAAACTCTCCATATTCCTTGGGGATCAGAGTGTTCTTAGCCATTTGAACTTAGTAAAACTAGAAGGTTGCAAGATACAAATGGGTCTTATTCAGGAGCATCCCTGTAATATACTATTTTGATTTGCCAACCTCCTTTTATATCCCTCAGCACATTAATTTACACAGTGATTTACAACTACAGGATAATCTCTCTCTTAAGAAAAAGACTCCATCCAGACATTCTGCATTGGGCCACACAGGGGTTGTGTATTTGGGGATATAGAGAAGGACATGCCATCATAACATTTTCCCTGGTTCTGCAGAGAACAGTATTTTCCTAGACACAATAATGGAAATGCCACTTATTTGGAACCAATCTGTAGACAAGGTGCATAAGACTTAAGTCTACATGGTGGAATGTAAATGTTATCATCCCAGCCAACACTAAAAGTACAAGTGCATCTGATAACCTGGGAGGAGGGAAGGTTGAGGAAGAGAATTAGGAGCCAGTGAGGATGTGGGGTGTAGGGAACTGTTCCATTCCATTAGAACTCCTTAGTGTTTGATTTTTCAACTGTGCATATATTTAGGTAAATTTTACAGTAAAATTAAATAGGAAAAAAATCCTTGGTGAGATAAGTAACACTTTTGTAAACTCAAAGTTCACATTTCCTAACTAATCTGCTCCCTTCTCTCCTCTTTAAGCAGAAAGTATCTGCATATTTCACATATTTGTGGAATGCTTTACAAATTTGTGGATCTACGAATTCTGCTGTTCAATATGTTACTGAGGCAGATTCTTTGTACACTCCAGGAAAGTACCTCTTAAAATGTGATCCATGGACCACCTGCCACAGATTCACCTAGGACATTTGTTGTTGTTGTTTTTGTTTGTTTGTTTGTTTCAATTCATTTTTTAATGATGTAATTATTCTATGTTTTCTTTTTTTTTATTTTAAAAGATGCTTAGATTATATAAATGTTACACAAAAATTACAAGGATTCCCATGTTCCCCACCTCCCATACCTCCCATAACATCCCACAAAAATATCTTTCATTAGTGTGGCACATCACCTGCAATGGATATACACATCTTGGGGATTTGCCATTAAGCATGGACCATAGTTCACATTATAGACCACACTCTCTCCCAGACAGTTCTGCATGTTATATACTGATGGAAAATGGCCTATATCTGTCATTGTAATGTCACTCAGGATAATTCCCAAGTCCCAAAAAAGCCCCTGTATTACAACTGCTTTTCCCTTCCCTGCCCCAAAAGTGTCCAGTGGCCACTGGCTCCACCTCACTGTTGTAATTTCTTCCATTACTTGAATCACAATATGTCTATAACAGAATACCAGTGAGTCCACTCTAGTCCATAGCTCTTCCCCCAATCCTGAGGAGTTTGGGATGTTGATGTCCACTCCACCTCCAAGTGAGAGGGGGCTTATATCCCAAGGGATATGATGGATGGAATGTTGCCTAATTATAATAGTAAAAATCACACTCATTGAAACTGCCACCTACTAACCCACTAGAATAGCCCCTCCCTCATTACCTTGTTCAAACTTTCACTTCCCTCTTTTAAAAAGAATGAGGGACTTATCTAACCCAAGACTAAGTTCCTACTTTCTTCTTTCCCCACCAAACTGAGACTAGTGAAACATGCACAAAACTTAAATGAGCCTGAGACATAAAATACCCTGTGAGCATCATCAAAATGGGCAGGAGCAATGGAAAATACTGGACCTGAGAGAAAGCAGCAGGTCTGACCTCTGATACAGCCCCACATTCAAGATACCAAAACCCCTCAGCCAATAACAACCAACTTGCAATCCCTAATTGGAATGTGGGCATAGCCAGTGATAAAAATCAACTTGCAGTCACTAATTTAAATGTCTACTAACCAATCCCAAAGTGCCAGTAGCCCTGATCTCCCTAACACCACCTCCTTTCATTTAATCCAATAAATGTCCCTCACTTTTCTGGAACAACCCCTCCTGTCTTCACATGGCTAGTCTTTGCTAAATAACTTTTTCTCTTCTCAAAATCCCCATGTTTACTGATTAAATCTGAGCACATCAGGCAAGTACTCACTTTTGGTCCACAACATAGCCCAGGGTGTGGAAACAATAATAAAATAAATTATCAGAATTCTCTGATGGAAAACAGTAGGGAAGACACTGGATGGTCAGGGAAGGCCACGTGGGGAACATTAATGTGCTTCAAGGAAGGACGTGGTGCTCCAGCTGCTAGAGTGCTGGCAGCAGTCAGCCCCTAAGGGACTACCCCAAATGGGGAGCCACCTCCCCCAAGCTCACACCCACAGGGACTGAAGAATGAGGGCATATAAAGGCCTCTGGACTGTTCCAGCTCCATAGCTCCCCAGGTGGCCAGACAAGGCTTTGTTTGATCAGCCTGCTTTGCTCAACTTTTCCCTCCACCCACTGCTGCTCATTTCCCTCCATCTCCCAAAGTTGAGCCCACAGATCTCCATAATGAGCATCCTTCATGCTGAATTCCACCTGAGTTGGTGTCCAGTTGATGCTTGAAGTTATTAAGGAGGAGCCAGAGGTGCCAAGAGCCATGGGAAGTCTCCCTGACTGAGGAGACATCAAACACCAAGTCACTGAGGCATGAGCAAGTGAACATATTTAATGACCAAAGATATGCCCTTTTTGATTGGGGTAAAATGAACAAACAGGAGTGCTGGAAGATGGGATTAGAGAACAAGGCAGCATCCAGGTCACACAGGGCTGTTAGACCAGGACAAAGTATTTGACTTTTATTCCAAGAGTGAAAGGAGACAAATGAAGGTTTTAAGCCAAGAAGTGGCAAGTGATAAATATTTTGAAGAGATGACTCCAGTGGCTTCCTCTATGCAAGTCTGCTGGAGCACTGGGAATACAGAGAGGCATAAATCACTATTCCAGCTGTTCTCAATACATGAATTTGGACAGACAGCAATTCTTTAAGATTTGTTCCAAAGATAACTTTACAGAGCAAGAGGAGGGAAAATGTCTACCATCTAATGAGCAGCTACTGGCCCTAACAACCTTTCAACATAGGCACAACCAGCTTCACGTAGCAGAAGCAGCAACAGGGGCCAAGAGAGAAAGCAAGATGGTGGCCCAAATTCACACAAATGCTTAAACAAAGATCCAGGAAAGGACTCTAGGTCTTCTGGCACCCCTCCCCACTCTAAGGCCCTCCAAGATAGTCTATATATTGTAAGGCCACAGATGATCACAGGCATTTAAATAACCAATCACTACCCTTCTACATAACCCCCCATCATTTCAAACATCTGAACTTGCACCAAAATAATGCTCTGCTTGGGGGGGTGGGGGTGAGGGGGTGTAAAGGATGAAACCAAATGCAGCTTACTGTATCCAAATTCTGTTTTCTGTCCTGAAGAATGCCTGGCCTGCTCATGAGATTCCCACCCAGCCAACACCATCTCCACTGTGTCCTGGGAAGGGCTTCCCCTTGCAAGTTGTTGACTGAGGACCAAATCCATTGAGTGCAGGTTTGCAATTACCAGCCAAGTTGGTGGTTTAATGTATCTTGCCCTTCCACCTATTGTAATTCAGCGAAAGTGGCTGAACTTTCAAGAGCTTCTCCCTCTGCTTTCCCTTGATCAGGAAAAAGATAGCAAGGCCAATGCCTGCAATTGAAGGGCTTTTATAGTGTGATGATGTGAAGGTCAGGACAGTGTAACTTATTCCCTCTTCCTTCCTTCCAAGGCTTTCACAATGAAGATTTCTAATGCAAATAATGTAAAAGGGCAAAGGCAAGATGAGTGTCCCCTCTTAAACTCCTTTGGGGAAAACCAAGTGCAGCAATGCATTATATCATTTTAGGGACTGAGATTCCTGCAATATTGTGAAAGGAAGAAATAGGAGAATTCCAGCCCCATCTCCACCTCCAGTGAAACCCAATCAAGGCATGCTCTTTTCTTTATTAGACATTCTGTTGTCTTTTGAACAGAACTGCCCGCAAAATTCTGAGCATGCTATCCAAGAGGCAGAAAAGAATCTTTGTGGAGGTTGCAATGTTCCAAATTGTTTCAAAATCACCATTAATTACACCCCCAAAGACCTCAAGACAGCTTAAAATAGAACGCATACCAAGAGGATAAATCCACCAGGACCTTAAATCGAAGTAAAAAGGCAAGAACTGGGAAATAACCATATGAGAAAAATATTCAAGTTGCTGAGATTTTCTACCAATTCATAAATTGGTAGATCATTTTCTAATTTTCCAGAATGGCAGACTCTGTTCCAGATGGGCATTTCTTCCTGGGCTGGGTTGCTGTTTTATTTAATAAATTTTTAAATTTTCATGCATTATATTTACAGAGGAGTGTAATCAATAGAGTATAGCTTGAGGAAGTTTCACAAGGGGAACATTCATGTTACACCAAGCAAATCTAGAATTTGGACACTGCCCAGCAGCCAGCAGTCCCCTTTAGGCCCCTCCCAGTTTCTACCCTGCCCCACCTCTTCCACAAATATAACCACTGTTAGAACTTCTATCATTATAGATTAGTTTTGCCTGTCTTTGAACTTTATATTAATGGAATTACACAGAATGATTTTTTTTCTCATTTGAATTCTCTTTATTTCTCCAGAATCAACTCCTCTCTCCCAGAAAGAGAGGAAAAGATGGAGAAAGGCAGGAGAGGGGAGCAGGGCCCCAGGGGAAACCCACCAGTCCAGTCTCTGCAGCCACCTAGGTGGGGGCGAGTGGCCACCTGGCAGCGAGGGTCTGCAGACCCCTCCTCTAGTCTCCCAGATAGTTCCATTCACCTTTGGAAGTGGAAGCCTCCTGGATACTTAGGAGGCAATGCTTTTGAAGGCCTTGGAGGTGAGGTTCCTCTGCAGGTGAACCCCGCCGGGACCTCACCGCAGCATCTGCAGACCTCCGTCCTCCACGGCCCTGAGCCCTCCAGCCTGGCGCACCGCTCTTGCCCAGCAGCCCAAAACTGCTGTTCAGGTCAAACTTACAGCTGTTTGTGTCCAGCACCTGCTCATCTCCCCCAATGTCTTTTCGGGTTCCATGTAACTTGTGATCTTTGTCCTTCATGGAAAATCTACAGAGAGCAAACCAGACTTCACATTTTACTGTTTTTGGTCACTGCCTCTGCTGCTCACCACGTGAGGTGGGAGCACCTCCAGGTGCCTTTTACTTTCAGGTTCAACATCAGAAGCTCTGGAGCAGCAGACACTGGCTGGGATGGGATGTCTTCATCCTCATGGAAGAAGGCCAAGGCTGGTTCCCTCCAACAATAGGAACTTCCTGCTTTGACCTGCCCTGGTGATGAGGTCACTGTTCCCTGAGGAAATAGGGGTGTTCTTTCTTACCCCATTTATCTAGGTTTTCTTCTGTTGCTTGTGTTTTCATATCATACTCATTGCTAAATACAACGTCACTAAGATTTACTCCTACCTTTTCCTCTAAGTGTTTTATGGATGTAGGTCATATATTTAGGTCAATGATTCATTATGAGTTAATTTTTGTTCATGGAATAAATAGGCATCCATCTTCATTTTTATTATTGGAAATGCAGTTATCCAATAATAATTTCTTAAAGAGACTATTCTTTTTCCATTGAATGGACTTGGCACCCTGTTCAAATATCAATTACCCATAGATGTGTGGGGTTTTTTTTAAACCGTCAATTCTATTCCTTTGGTCTATATGTCCGTCCTTAGGCCAATATAACACTGTTTAGATTAGTATAGATTTGTAGTAAGTTTCTCTGTCTCTCTTTTATTTTTTTTATACAACATTCTACTTTATTTCAATACAAATTTTCTACATAGTCTTTTTTTTCAAGGTATTTAATGACTTAAAACAAATGTCTCTAGACTACTTGCAAACACTAAAACTTAAGTAAAATGCTTACATTCTTATTGGAATGTAGTAAGTTTTGAAATACAAAATTGTTAGTCCTCTGACTTTTTTCTTCTTTTGCAAAACTGTCTTGGCTATGTAGAAAATCTTTGCAATTTCAAATGATTTCAATATCTGTTTTTCCAATTCTGAAAAAAAAAGGCTCAGGGAATTTTGATAGAGATTGTATTGAATCCATAGATTGCTTTAGGTAATATGGACTTAGTATGAAGTATGAAATTTCCTACCAATGAACAGTTTGCCATTCAACTTAATTAGGGCTTTAATTTTATTCAGGAATGTTTTGTAGTACTTAGAGTACAAATCATTTCTTTGATGAAATTTTTTCCCAAGATTTTATTCTTCCAAATGATATTGTATATGGAATTGCTTTCTTAATTTCCTGTTTGGACACTTCATTACAGTTTTATAGACACACAACTGATTTCTGATTTCACTGCCATCTCCCAGACCCACTCACCAGCACCAGGTATCAAAGACATCTCACAGCACAGCTTGCAGCAGCCCATCAGGCTCTCTGGACTGGGCCCAACAGAGACTCAATGGAGAGGCCATGAACTAGCAAGCATGGCCACATGGCCTCCCCTCCACCCACATAGGCAGCAGAGATGGAACCCAAAATGAATCATTTTCCCCAGGCTGAGTTCAAAGAGACCTCTGTCCACATAGGGTAGCTCCCACATGTAGGTGACAAGGAAAATTTTCCCTGTGTTGGGACACCAGTCTCTTGCTCCAGGAACAGCTGGGGCCAGCAGGGAACTTGTTCAAGGTTAAATGCAGATACATGCATGTCAAATTTGTTAGAAGGAACCTCAATGAATCTAGGGGAGATACTCAATCCTCAGGAAGGTACACTCACTAGACTTACCATGGAGGATGAAGATCACAAGCCCCACAGAGCCCACAGAGATGATACAGGAGATGGGCAGGTGCTAAAAACAAACAGCCATGAGTGGGACCTGGGCAGCCAATATACGCTGCTGTGATGTGTGTCACACCAGGCTGGAGAACGTTGCATAGGGCAGGATGGGGGTGTGCAGATGCCATGGTGGGGTCTCAGCGGGGTTCTTCTGAGGAGGATTCCAGCACCTCCTTGGCTTGCAAAAAAGCATCACCCCTAAACTAACTGCTTTATCAGGCTTCCAGGAGAGGTGTGGGCATCAAGGTGACAGCCACTGGCCCTCACCACCAGGCTGGGAGAAGGACAAGAGAGGGAAGCAGGCCCCAAGGCCACAACCAGTGTAGCCTCTGGAGTTCTGCCTGGGTGGGGTGGGGTGTGGTCGTCTGGGCAGTGAGGGCCTGCAGGACCTTCCCCTCATCTCCCAGTCAGTGCCTGGGAGCTGCTTAACACTGAAGGAGTTTTACTAGTGAGGCAGCAATGTCTTTAAAGGCCCTAGAGGTCCCAGACAACTTTTTGAGTTGAACCCCATGGAGACCCCTCTGTGGCAGCCTGCACACCTCCATCCTCCACTGGAGAAAGTCCTCCTCGCCCGGCGTGCCACACATGCACAGCAGCCCGTGGCGCTCGGTCAGGTCCCACTCGCAGCCAAGTGCGTCGAGCACCTGGCAGATCTGCCTCACTCATGATCTTCATCCTCCACTTAAAGTTACGTGACTGTGGCTGGGCCTCCTGAGGGCCTCCTTGGTCGCTCCTCTCCCGCTGGTCTTCCCCCTTACTGGCACACCCTAGGCACACATTATTTTGGAGGAATTTCATGAAACTCCTCAGAGCACCTGGCTGGCCCTGGCAGTTGCCAGAAGGGGAGGCTGGGCTCATACTACAAGGCAAGTTCTGCTCCTCGCCCCTAACTTGGTGTTTCCCTTTGCTTCCTCCATCCTCACCGCAGCTGATGTGGACAGAGTGGGGGGGCCACAGGGCCATGCTGGGGGCCTTCCTGTGGACTCACCCTGGGCCACAGCCTGGCAGCCTGGCTGGGCTGCTCCAAGGCCATCAGGGGCTGCTGGTGCAGAGGAGGCAGGGCCAGGGACTCTGTGGATGAGGCAGACGTCTTGGAGGCTCCCAACACTGGTGTGTGTCAACTTTCTCTACCTTTGTCAATGAAGGCCTGGCTAAGGCTGATCCTCCCCAGGAGAGGAGAATTGCAAGGCTGCCCAGTGGTGCAGGTGGAGAGGTTGTGTCTGGAGGGCACAGAGGTGGGCTTCTCCTGGGCTGGCAGGGGGCTGGCATGAATGTTGGTCATGTCCAAGCCTTCTTCCCTGAAGTCTGGCCCTTCCCCCTGTATTTAGTGGTTTCAGGCAAGGACTCAGAAGGGAGAGTTGCAGGTTCACTGAATCTTTGCTGCCTGGGCGGGGGAGACACGCTGCATTGTCTGAGGGGTGAATGCGGGAGGGGAAGGAATGCGGCTGCGTCTCTGGCCAGGTGAGGGCAGGGGCTGCAGGGCGATGGTGGAGGTCTCCTGCTCCCATCTGGAGTAGCCCAGCAAAAGATACGTCGCCATGATTTCATCATATTTCACATTTATCAATGATTCCTGTAGCTCTTCTAGGGTATAACCCATGGTTACCATGAGTGCTGTCTGGCAGGGGCCCTGGTAATCCAGGTGCGGTTCCACGTAGGGCTTCAGTTCTTGGTGATACCCCACATTTAGCCAGCAGGCGCTCATTATTTCCTGTAGTGTGGTTCTTTTGTGGAGATCTACTGTAAGTCACTTCTTGATGAGGTCGACGCAGTCCCCAGACAGGTACTCCGGAATGTCGAACTCCCCGCTGAGCACCTGCTCACGCAGGTCCCGGAAGCTCTGAGCAGAGAAAGGTACATCTCCCCTGACCATGGTGTATAGAATCACTCCCAGGCTCCATACATTGACAGCCGGCCCATCATATTTGTTTCCTTTAAAGATTTCGGGGGCAGTAAAATAGAGGCTCCCGCACAGGGTTTCCAGCTTCCGGTCAATGTTAAATCTGGCACTTAAGCCGAAATCAGCCAGTTTAATATTTCCGTCAGCATTGAGCAGCAAGTTTTCTGGTTTCAAGTCCCTGTGGGCAATAAACTTTTGATGACAATAGTGCAGCGCTGACACTGCTTGGCGGAATTTCGCACGGGCTTCTTGCTCTAACAGAGGACCTTGAGCCACCAGGTACTCAAAGAGGTCTCCTCTGCTGGCATATTCTGTGACGAGGTAGAGTTTCTTGTTGTCCTCAATAACTTCAAACAATTTGATGATGTTCGGGTGGCTCAAGGCCTTCAGTATGCTCACCTCTCGGGAGAGCATGTGGAGGCTGGCGGAGTCTTCCTTTTTCTCAATAATTTTCATGGCTACCTCGTGGCCAGTGAGGATGTGCCATGCCAGCCTCACGATGGAAAATCCACCCTTTCCTACAGTTCTCAGGAACTGGTAGTTCCCCACGTGGGTCTCCTCCTCAGCATACATGGCTGAGATAGCCTGCAGCATGGTGGATCTCTGCTGGGCTGGAGGAGACCTGATGACCCTAGGTAGACTACCACATTGGAAGAGCTGGTGACAAGTTGGTCAAAATCACCAAAAAACACAAGCTCTTCCAATGTCTACCTGAATAACTAATCTAAAAAAAAAAAGAA
>JAQZBX010076345.1:0-14454 GCA_029593785.1 Cabassous unicinctus | reverse complement strand
CAGCCCTAGGAAGGAGGACTGGGCCTAACTCCTGACATTTTGTTTCCACTGCTCCCCTGCCTCCCTGCTTTCTCAGAGGCCCAATCACATGGACTTGGAAGGGCTGTCCTTGGAAGGACCATCCTTGTGTGCTTGCTGTGTCCCTCCTTCCCAGCCCACAGGTCCCAGGGAGCCTTCTCAATACTCACTATAGAATAATGATTCAGACATCTGCCTTGGCCCTTTCCCTGTACCTTGAGCTCCCTGGGGGCAGGCTATGCATTTAGGTTTTCTTTCCTTTCTACACAAAGGGTCTTACACATTATAGCAGCTCATTAAGTGTTTATTGAATGAGAAAAAATATTATTTTTAAATTTTTGCCATATTTTCAGACTTACAGAAAAGTTACAATTCCCCATATACCCCTTTACCCTGATTCCACAAATATTAACATTTCCTCTTTCCATATATGCCTATATGTGTGGGTGTGTGTAAGGATATGCATGCACACATATAAAATAGTCATATACATATAATACACATATGTATGTACAAATTTTTTTCCTGATTGAGACTAAGTTGTAGACATAATGCCCTTTTTTACCCCTAAGTACTTCAGTGTATTTCCTAAAAACAAGCATATTCTCTTATATAACCCTAGTATAATTATCAAACTTAAGAAATTAATACCTAATCAATTCTAATATCTAATTTACAGATCTTATTAAAAAATCACCAATTGCCCCACTAATGTCCTTTATAATGTCCTTTATAAAAAAAGATAAAAGCATCTCCTGGTCCAGGCTCCAGTCATGATTTTCCGCTGCATTTTGCTGCTGTGTGTCTCGAGCCTCCTTTAACCTGGAATGGTTCCTTAATATTGCTTTGTTTTTTCATTACCTTGAAGAATTCAGACCATTTATTTTGCAGAATGACCCTCAGTTGGGATTTGTCTAATGTTTCATCATAATTAGATTCACATTATGCAACTTTGGCAGGAATATCAGAAATAAGTTTGTGTCTTTTGCATTATATCAGGAGGCAAATGATAATTGTTTGTTACTGGTGACGTTAGTCCAAATCCCTTGGTTAAGGGGGTGTCCAACAGGTTTCTCTACCATAAAGTGAATATTATTCCTTTTGTAATTTATAAGCATCTGGTGAGGAGATACTATGAAAGTATCCTGTTCCTCATCAAACTTTCTCTCATTATTTTTAGCATCTGTATCAGTCTGCCAAAGGGGTAAGATGCAAAGTACTAGAAATCTGTTGGCTTTTATAAAGGGTATTTATTTGGGGTAAAAGCTTACAGTCCCAAGGCAATGGAAAGTCCAACTCAAGGTACCATAAGAGGTACTTTCTCACCAAATCAGCTGTCACGTGTTGAAGCAAGATGGTGGGCGATCTCTGCTGGGTTTCAGCCTTCCCCGCTGGGCTTCCGGGCCCAGCTTCAGCCCGATCTCAGCTGCAGGCTGGCATAGGTCTTGTCTCTCAGGGCTTCCTATATCAGTCTCGGCTTTCTTCCCAAAGTCAGCTGTAAGCTGTCAGGCAAATGGTCCATCTCTCCCAGGGGCTTTAGCTGTTTGCACCTTCTCGTTTCTGTCACATGGCCAGATCAAAAATGACAAAGTTCTCTCCTCTGGGTGTCCTCTTGAGTGAGTGTCTGTTCATATCAGGCCCAGCAAGGGGGCAGGCACTCAACCTGAGCCATGCCCTCTGACCTCATCAAATCGAAAAGCCTCAAATGAACAGGTAATCTAATGAAAGACATCCCAGCTGAATTTAATGCAACCCAAGGGTATCATACCCAGAGGAATAGATAGTTTACAAACGTAATCTTTCTCTTTTGGAGATTCATAAATAACCTCAAACTGCCACATCACCCTTTGATGAATTTCTAAATCCATCATCCCTTCTCTATTTATGAGCTGTTATTACTTTAGGGAAGAGCTTTCCTGTCTCCTCCATTTGTTTATTTATACTAGTATGGACTCATGGATTCTTTGGTTTAATGGGTTATAATTGCTTCCTATCACTATATATTTTGGTGCTCAGATAGTTTCAGATTTGGCCAATGGAAGCCCCTTCAAGTTGACTCCTGTGTCTTTAAAATTTTTTTAAAATCATGGTAACATATACACCACACAACATTTTCCATTTTAACCACTTTTATGTGTAAAATTCAATGATAATACATTCACAATATTGTGCTACTATCACCACCATCCATCACCAAAACTTTTTCATCAACCCAAACAGAGACTCTATACCCATTAAGCAATAACTCTCCATTTCCTCTGTCTTTTTGGTGTTTTTTTTTTAACCTGTCACCATCACCCTTTAAGTACTTTCTTATTTTCTGGCACAGTAAGATATTCCAGGCTCATCTTATTCTTTCCCAGCCTTAGCCTTGGAATCAGCCATTTCTCCAAGGAGCTTTGGTGAATAAATATTTTAAGCATCTCTTCTATATCATTCAAACACCAGAATTGCTTATGTGTAAAGCAAATTTCTGTTTTGGATATACCTGTTCTCCAATACATACCTAATTTGCTGGTGACCCATTGCTGTCACATCCCAAGGAAGTGGACTTTTGGACTTTATCATCCTTATCCATCTCCATTTCACTTAAAAAGAAATTCCATTCTCCCAAACCCAGTCTGAATTTCTTTTTGATTTTCTTTTGTTTCTTCAGTGTATGTGGGAAGCCGACACTCAACCACTGTGCCACATTGGCTCCCCTGAGTTGTTTTTTTCATTTGTTATTTGTTTTTTAGTTTTTTAGGAGGCACCGGGGATCAAACCCAGGACCTCCCATGTGGGAAGCCAGCGCTCAACTGCTTGAGCCATTCTGCTTCCCTGTTCTAAGGCTTTTTGTAGTGAAATGTATAAAGCTGATTATGAAACAGATTGTGCCTGATTTTGTGTCTTAATGTGTTTGGGGAATAAAATTATATTTTTAAAAAGTATTTTAATATTTTACCCGGGAAACAATTAGTAATCATGTATTGGTGCACATGGACTCAGAGTGAAGGTGTAGGTAGCCTCATGGGATATTCCATCCACATTATTATAGCTTCTCTCTAGTGCTCTCCAAGTCTGTATCACGAACACAGCATCTTTCTCTCTCAGACAGGAACTCAGTGTAGGAGTTGGAAGTATCTGAGTCTGAGGTTTGGAATTTTCATGTCATAGTTGGGTGACCTTAAAGAAGAAAGTACCTGAAACCTCTGAAATTCAGGTCCCTTATGCCTAATATCAGAATGGTACCTCCATGGCCAGGGGAGATTTGGGATAAATATTCTTGGGATGAAGTACTTTGTGAGCAGAAAGGAATCTTAGATCTCCTCTAGTTTAGTCCTCTCCTTTTACAGATGAGGCAAATGAAGTCAGAGAGGACTAGTGGTTTCCCAAGGGTGGGACTGGAGGGTCGAGGCCCCTGATGCCCAGCGAGTGGCCCTCCCACTACCTGTGCCCTGATCATTTGCTGTGGCTCAGGGTCTTTGGGAAAAGGATGCCGTGTAACCAAAGGTGTTGCTGCCACTGATCTGCCCACCAGGTTTGAGAAGATGATCAGTGGCCTGTACCTGGGAGAGCTCGTCAGGCTCGTTTTGCTGAAGATGGCCAAGGCCGGCCTCCTGTTTGGTGGCAAGAAATCCTCCGCTCTCCACATTAAGGGCAAGATTGAAACCCGACATGTGGCTGCCATGGAGAAGTAAGCCGCTGGCCGGGTTGCTCAGCCTCGGCTTTGTCCAGGGGGTCGTGTGGGTGGTAGTGGCACAGCACGAGGAACCAGATCTTCTTTCAGACCTGGGAACAGCTTCAGATGAATGAGTGATAGCAACATGATTCAGGTGTGACATTCCTGTTGGCTTCATCAACTAGGGATTTTGCTGTCAGAGGCCCATCCCATCCTCATGTTTTGCTACAGTGATGACTTGTAGATTTTTTAAGGTCCCAGACCCCTTTGAGACTTTGATGCAAATTATGGGACCTTTACCCCTGAAAATGCACATTCCTACATAATTTTGCTTACGATAGCTCGACGTTCTTGGACACCTTAAAGCCTGTGCATGGAATCCAAATTAAGAACTCATGCTATAGCAATGATAGTGGGGCCTTCTCTACCTGGTCCCTTCAGGGACTGCCTTTGGCTTTGGTGACTTGAGGTCTTACACACAGGTGGTTCCTGTAACGGGGAGCTGGCTAGTGAAGGCAGCTGGCCTCAGTTAACTCTGGATCCTGCTTCTCAGGCTTAGAAACTCTGGCGTTTCCCTGAGCTTTGTAATGTGTTTAGATTTTGAGCTCAACAGAGTGGTACCTGACCCCCAGAGTCTGTGTTCTGTGCAGTTCTTGGCGCAGATGGAGTCAAGGCAGTATAATTCAGGGTGGCTGCTGGTGTGGGCTCTTAATCGAACTGAGTTCAAATCCTTGCTCTAGTACTTATTAGCCCTATGACCCTGGCCGCATTCCTTATTCTGCCTGTGCCTCAAGTCTCTCATCGGTACGATAAAGTAATGGTGCTACTTTCCTCAGAACTGTTTGTGGATCAAATGAATTAACGCATGTAAAATCCTTAGATGAGTCCCTGGCACATAGTGAGTGCTCAGGAAATGCTCGCTACTGTTATCGTTGTTGATATTGTGATTGTATTATTATATTACCGTGGCCAGCCTATTTATTTTTACTATCCTGAGAGGTGGGAGAGCCGAATTTCCAATGGGGATACCCAGGAGCTGGAGAAGGCCGGTTCCCTCATTCCTGTCCCCTGGCCAGGTATAAAGAAGGCCTTGCCAATACAAGAGAGATTCTCACTGACCTGGGCCTGGAGCCCACCGAGGCCGACTGCGTTGCCGTCCAGCATGTCTGCACCATCGTCTCCTTCCGCTCTGCTAATCTCTGCGCGGCAGCCCTGGCAGCCATCCTGACACGCCTCCGGGAAAACAAGAAGCTCATGCGGCTGCGGACCACGGTCGGTGTGGACGGCACAGTCTACAAGATACACCCACAGTAAGTGCTGCCTGCCAGCCAGCCGCGGCCAGCAAGCCTCTCCCGGAAGGGAGTCCCGGCTCTTCTCTCTGGTCTGTGCTGCTTATCTGGGCTGCTGGAACCATCTGTTCCCTAGCAGAAGGGTGAATCCAGAGGCCACATTCATCCAGCTGGCTGGGTTGCTTTGGGGGATCGTTCTTAAAGAACTGTTCTGCTAAAGCCATCCATCCGTGTGTCCATCCATCCATTTATCTATCCATCTGGCCATCCATCCATCCACCTATTAGTCATCTATCTGTCCATTATTTATTGAATACCTACTCTGTGGTAGGACTAGAAAGATATAACCAATTATAGCTGGGGAAAAATAGGGATGGCAAAGGTTGCTGAATTCACATGAAGGATCCTGGTAGGAAATTATGGGGATATGAGAAGTTCCCAGGAGGGAAAGCAAAAGTTTCTTTGGCTAAAAGAGGTGATACTGGAAGTCAGGCAGGTACGTCCTGGACGGGACTGGGGAAAGAAATCCTTCCCATATGGGCAGAGATGTTGTTCAGCCAATGTATTATGTGAGCACATGCTCTACTAGTTGGAGTATTGGTTGATAAAATAGCCATTTCTCTGACCCTCCCAACACCTTCTACTACTGCTTTGGCTATCCTAGTCTCTCCGTGCACTGCCCCCCACCCCTTCTTACCATCCAGCAACTAAAGGGCTGATCCCTATCCGAGAGGGGTTCTCCACAGCCCTTTTCCACTGCTACACCCATGTCTGTTCCGATTGGGCAAGCCAAGTCTTTCTGATTGTTAAATGTTTTGGCCATCACTCCTGCCTTCAGGTACCCAAAACGCCTGCACAAGGTGGTGAGGAAACTGGTCCCGAACTGCGACGTCCGCTTCCTCCTGTCAGAGAGTGGCAGCAGCAAGGGGGCTGCCATGGTGACAGCGGTGGGTTGCCGCCTGCAGGCTCAGCGGCAGCAGATCGACAAGGTGCTGGCTTTGTTCAAGCTGACACAGGAGCACCTTGTGGGCGTGCAGGCCAAGATGCGTGCCGAGCTCGAGTATGGGCTGAAGAGGGAGACCCACCAGCTGGCCACAGTGAAGATGCTGCCCACCTACGTCTGCGGGATGCCTGATGGCACAGGTGGGCCAACACAGCCCCTGCCTGGGAAGGCCACCGCGCTCCTGTTGAAGCTCCTTAAATCCTGGGAGGTTGTTTGTTTTTGAAGTCTTGGATTCCTTTCTGTAATGGAGGTGGAGGGTAGGGTGGGGTGCCAGTACTCCTGGATCTGTTTGCCTTGGTTCAACCAAGGTACTTGAGTGAAAGAATCTCTGAGTTAGGGTGGGCACATGCGTGCGTGCTTGAGCATGTGTCTATGTATTGAGAACATGGAGTGTATCCGATGCTGTTAGAAAACAGAAGAGCCAGATCCTGTCCCCGGGAAGCTTCCATGGAGACACCTGAGATTGTCTGGGCTTCCTGCCTGGTTTTCTGATGCTGTTCTTTTCTGAGGCTGGGCTTGTCCTCTCCCCTCTCATCACTGTGCCCCTAACTTTTCCAACTCCTGATCATTTTCCTGGTTCTCTGTGCTCAGCCCAGAGAAGCCATAAACTAGCAGAGTCAGGCCTTCAGACAAGCTCTTTCAACTCTGGATTTCATAGCCTCATCTGGAAATAATGACCTTCATAAAATGCTTTACATATTATAATTTGCTTTTGAAACTTTCATCTCATTTGGTCTTACAATCACTTTGTTAGGCAAAGAGAGAATGATTCCCATTTTATGGGTGCCAAAACTGAGGCTCAGAGATGTTTGATGATCTACTTAAGGTCACTGTGCTGATCTTTGGATCTCTTCATAACAAAGATTTCTAGGATATTTCCCAAAGCCAATATCCTTTGACTCTACATAGGAAAAAAACAGAGAATGGTAAAAGATATTATTCAATTATTCAACTGTTCACCGCTTTAATCCTTCTATCCTTCATTCCTCAAAGCTTCATTACAGACCTACTATGTGTCAGGTTCTGTTCCAGGCCTCACAATGTAGCCATGAAGAAAACACAGTGGAGCTCACAGTCCATTGGGCTAGCAGACAATAAACAAATTAATGCCATATGATGTCAGGTAAAGACAGGTGGTATAAGAAGAAAAATAGAGCAGGATGTGGGGTTAGAGAGAGATGGGTGGAAGTGAGGTCTTTAGCAAATTCAAGGAATAATGAAAAGACCAGCGTGGCTATAACAGGGTGCGTGAGGACGGCAGCAAGGGGAAAGGCTAAACAGAATGGACTGTGATGCTGTGGGATGTCAGAGCAGCGAGAGGCCCTTGCACCTGGGTGGCCCTGGGTGGTATCATGGGGAGGCAGGGCTTCACATGGTTTCTTATTAGTCAGGTGGGGCCATGGGAATCCAGGGAAGGGGAGAGTGGGGCCAGGAAGGATCATTTTGTGCTGGTGACGAATGATTCCTCTTGGCTGTACGGACAAGAAGGCACTGCTTCAGGGGTCCCATTGCAGTCAGGGCAGCAGGGCCAAGATTTGCCCTCAGAGACTCCTTGTTCACTAGTATCACGTGTGTCCTTTACCAGGTACCCACTCCTAGAGCATGGCTCCCTGGGATCCCTAGAAGGCCAGCACACGTGGACTTTAGGGTTGAAAGAGGCTTCAGAAGTCCAACTTCCCTTACTTTACAGATGTGGAAAAACGAGACCTGAACTCTCTTGCTCAAAATAAAAACTCATTTCTCAGACCTCCAAGGTCCCTTGATTCCAGTCCAGGGCTCTTTTCACTGCACCTCATTGGTGGTGGATTAGGGGGTGCCTGGATCTTTGGTGTAGGGGAAGGGGAGGCCAAGAAAAGCAGCCTACCTCTGGCAGGCTCAGGGTCCCTGCCCAGTGCCCTGACACTGTGCACAGTGCCTGTCAGGTCCCTCTGGTCCTGAAGCCCCAGGAGGGCAGGCTCTGGGGCTGCCCCGTTTCAGCATCAGCTCTTCCTCCCAATGTCTTGACACAAGCCCCTGCTCAGTGTACACTGGTGGATTGCAGCCCCAACTTACTTTCTCTACCACAGAGAAAGGAAAGTTCCTCGCCCTGGATTTGGGGGGAACCAACTTCCGGGTCCTCCTGGTGAAGATCAGAAGCATGCGAAAGTCAGTGCGAATGTACAACAAGATCTTCGCCATCCCCCTGGAGATCATGCAGGGCACGGGTGAGGA
Source organism: Cabassous unicinctus (assembly GCA_029593785.1). NCBI lineage: Eukaryota > Metazoa > Chordata > Mammalia > Cingulata > Chlamyphoridae > Cabassous > Cabassous unicinctus. The sequence goes on along the minus strand of JAQZBX010076345.1, from coordinate 6,272 downwards.
GGTAAGCCTGGGATGGGGGTTCCGTGCCTGTGGGCCAGGTGTGCATGCCAGCCAGGTGTGAATGCTGCTCTCTCCCTGCAGCTGTTTGACCACATCGTGCAGTGCATCGCTGACTTCCTGGACTACATGGGCCTCAAGGGAGCCCAGCTGCCTTTGGGCTTCACGTTCTCCTTTCCCTGCAGGCAGGCGAGCATTGACAAGGTAAGGCAGCCCAGCCCAGCTCGTGGCCAGCCCGCCGGTCTTCCTTCCTCCACCAGAGGAATTTCAAGCTACCTCTGAGTTACTACTGTTCATTTCATTTAGGGGTCAGAGGTTCAGGGTATCTGGGGAACATAAAAGAGGATTTTAACCATTAAATTTGTTCTATTTTTCATTATTATTACTTTTTTGGCTTAAAGTTCAAAAAAGAGTTTAGAATAGCATGCAATAAAGGGACACATAGATAAGACTGCTGTTAAAACAGAGGTGAAGCCCTCTTGCAGTGAGAGAGGAAGAGGTAATGATCCAGAAATCCATCAGTTAAGAGCAGTTAAAACAAGTGGGCAGTAGTATTAGCTGTGTGTCTCTGGGCAGCCAGTGTAAACAGGGAAACCCAATTGGTTGTGGGGTTTTTCTCAACTGATGAAAGAAAGTTTACCAGTTCATCATAGGAGATACATTTCTTTCCTGATATTAAAGTCTCAGGAGGAAATTGTCACTTGAACACTAAGTTGACACTGAAGAACATCATGGATTTAATAGACAATTCATAATAATTTAGAAACATTTATCACAAGGTCTTTCTTGGAATTCTTGGATAAAAAGCACCCTTTTCCCATAGGCATTAGTTTTATATGTGATGAGTGAAAAAATTTTTATTGGAAAATTAGAACTCAAGTAGACTAGGCCCATGAATTTTTTTGTTTTGTTTTCTGTAAACTAGCTTGACCTAGGAGTAGAGCTTAGAGAGTGAGGAATAGACACTGACTACTCCCTTTGAGATCCCCTGCTTTCCACTGGGTGATGGGGGCCTCTGCTTGAAGCTGATTGTGGGTGAGTGAGGTTGAGCCTTTGGGCAAGGCTCAGGACAGAGCTGTCTGTGCTGCAGATGGAAGAGGATGGGGCGTGATCTCTGTCAGGCAGCGGCAGGCACCCCAAAGAATGGCCTTTGAGCAGGCAGCCTCTGGAGCTAGGGTGACCCTTCTTCTGTGGCTCAGGCTCAGGTCTGGGTGTGGCTGCAGCACAGAGACATCTTTCCCTAGGCAGAAAGTAGTGGACAAGAGCACAGGCTCTGGGGTTACAGGCTGCCCGGGCTGAAACCCTGCTCTACTGCTTCCTGCCCGAATGGCCTTGCACGTCATTTAACTTCTCTAAGCTTCAGTTTCTTCATCTGTAAAAATGAATGTAACAGTACCCAGCTTGGTAGGATAATAGTAAAGATTAAATGAGCTAATGTATGTGAAATGCATAGCACGTGCCTGGCACATAGTAAGCACTCAAATATTAATACCATTACTATTACCAGGTGATGGTGGTGAGCAGAGGACAGGGGAGGGGGAGGTTGGCCTGCTGTAACCCGTGGTGAATTCTCTATAACTCAGGGTCTGGCCTTAGCACTGCAGGCTGATTCAACAGCAGGTGGAAAGTGATGCTCTCTCTCTGGCAGATTCATATCAACCAGGCTTACAAGGTTGGCATAAAGCAATGGCCTTTCCTGAATTTACAGTGAGAATCTGGTCAGCATGGCAGGTCAATCAGAGAGTGGAAGATAATAGCACTGTTTTAGTTTGCCAAAGGGCTGCTGATGCAAAGTACCAGAAATGGGTTGGTTTTTATAAAGGGAATTTATTTGGGGTAAATGCTTACAGTTCTGAGGCCATGAAATGTCCAAATCAAGGCATCATCAGAGGTGCTTTCTTACCAAAGTCAGCTACTGCTGATCCTGTTGTCTGACCATGTGACAAATCACGATGGCCACCTATCTCTGCTGAGGTCTCTGCCTTCCCCTCCAGGCTTACCGTCTCTCAGAGCCCAGTTCCTGAAGCTCAGCCGTGAGCAACCAGGCATAGGGCTTGTCTCTTTCTGGGCCTCCTCTATCAGTCTCGGCTACTCTGCTTTCTTCCCAAGTTCAGCTGCAAGCTATCAGGCATTATGGCTCATCTCTCCCTGGGCCTCAGCTCTTTGAGCCTCTCGGGGGCTGCTTTCCTTCCAGCTCAGCTGTGGGTGAAACTGGAGACACATCTCTCACATTGCAGGATCAAATATGGTGGCTTCCTTTTTCTGTGTCTCCATTTTTATCAGAACTAGCAAGAGGGCAGATATTCAACCCGAGTCATGCCTCACTGACGTAGTCCAATTGAAAGGGGTCTCATACATTAGGAATGGATTAGTTCAAAAACATAATCTTTCTCTTTTTTGGTATTCATAAAATAATCTCAAATTGCCACAAGCACCTAAGATTTATTGTGATTTTGTCTAATCCACCAATGTCCCCATGATGTACACACTGTTTTTTATCACCATTTTGTAATTGAGGAAAACAGAGATTAAGTTAATTGGCCAAGGTGTCACACCTGTAAATGTTGTATTCCAGTCCAGGGCACTGGCCTGCAGAGACCTGCATGCCTTAATTTTCCCACATGAAAAATAAAAGAGAATAGAAAATATCAGAGTGTATTGCACATAATAAGGGTAGTATTGTTTCCTGAATTTTTGTTTTGATTGCGTACATGTGGGTGTATCATTCAGAAAACAGGGAAAGGGGGATTCAAAACTCTGCATTATCTGGTAATATGATTGACTCTAAAATAAAAAACTGCACATGTCCTAAGAGCCAAGGAGGAATGAACATGGATCTTTGATACCGCTCCTGCTTCCGTCATGAAAAATTAGAAATAACCCAAATATCTGGCAATGGAGAGTGACGAAATAAAGTATGGCTTATCAATCATATAGAATTAATTACTTGATTTTTATTTAACACATAGAAAGTATTTGCTCTGTTCTCAGACACTGTTCTGAATGCTTCACGGATATTAACTTACCTAATTGGGAGGCAACAGAGTGCAATGGCTAAGAACACAGACTCTGAAGCCAGACTGCCTGGGTTTGAATCTTGGTTTCTTCACTTACTGACTTGTGATTTTGGGCAAGTTACTTAACCTCTCTGTACTTTGAGTTCCTCATTCAAAAAATAGGGATAAAAATAGTATTTATTTCATAGGTATGTTTTGTGGAGTTTTCTTTTTGTGCAATTATATTCAAGGAATATTTTGCTAGGTGAAGGATTGTGGCAGATCTATATTAACTGACCTGAAAAGGCTTAGAAGTTTCATTATTGAGGGAGAAAAACAAATTGCAGTACTTCACACACAGTATGAATTTATTTATTTTTTTAAATACATGGAAATGGAGAGAAAATGGTCTTGAAGGATTCATATCAAAATAATAATGAGGTTACCTCTCAGATTGGGGGAATGCAGGGTTAAAGGGGACTTTATTCTTATAAGTGATACTTAACTTTTTATAAGAGTAATGTGTTCCTGTATTACTGTTGTCATTAAAAAAAAAATACACTGTGAGGACTGTGTGCAGCTGTCCACAGTCCTGAAGGATGGATGAGTGCCAGGACACAGTGACTCCTCCTGACTTGGGGCACAATACTCCAGGCCTCTCTCCCAGCAGTTCTGAGAGCTTCACAAAGAGGGAGAGGTGACAAATGGGTAGCTGGAAACAGAGCCACTGAGAGATGACAAGGGAGAAAAGAGAGAGATTTGTTTTTTTAAAATATTTAATATTGTATTATTTTTAATATCAATTAATACTTAAAACTAATTAATATGTTTTAAAATACTATTTTATTTAGTTATCAAGAAAGAGCTCTTTCAGTTGGGGTTATCTCTCTAATGTATTGTATATCAGCCAGAAAAGGAGCAGGGGAGCTCAGTTTCCCATGCTCTGTGGAGAGAAGGTGGAAGCCCGGCACTTGCTAACTGAGGGCCTCTGGCTGAGGTAGCTGTCCAGCCCGTGGGGATTAGAGTTCTGGCTCCCTCCCGTATCCCAGGAGCCCTTCTGGCCTAGATGCCCCAGCTCTGACTGTCCCCCTTTCCTCCCACCCAGCTTTCTAGGTTGTGGAGTTTGAGTCTAGACAAACTCCTGTGGCAGACTAACAGTGTAACCTTGGGCTTCTTTTAAAAAATTAAAAATACTTTTTTTCTCATTATTGTAAAATTATACATGCTAATTTTAGAAAATATGAATAAACAAAAAGGAGAGACTAAAAGGTATCCATAATCCTGCACCCAAAGAGAACCACTGTTAGTCTCCTTGGTGTATGTATTGTTCCAGACCTTTTTCCAGATTTGAGTGTATGTGTAATTTTTAAAAAAAATTTATTGAAGTATATCACTCATACATGAACATACATAAACAATAAGTGTATAGTAATAGTTGTGAACTTACAAAACAAACATACATAACATCATACAGGGCTCTCATACCTCACCCTACCACCAATACCTTGCATTGTTGTGAAACATTTTTAACTAATGATTAAAGAGCATCCTCAAAATATTACTACTAACCAAAGTATCTTATATTTGGTGTATATTTCCTGCAACCCACCCTGTTGTTATTATTATTATTATTATCTCATTTATACATGAACATACATAAACAATAAGTATACAGTAAAAGTTGTGAACTTACAAAGCAAACATGCGTAACATCATACAGGGCTCCCATACATCAACCCTCCACCAACACCTTGCCTTGTCGTGAGACATTTGTTAGAAATTATGAAAGAATATTGTCAAAATCTTACTACTAACTCTAGTCCTTATCTTACATTTAGTGTATTTTTTCCCCCAACCCACCTGATTATTATTTGTTAAATATATTTTTATGACAGAAGTTGTAAACTTACAAAACAATCATGCACATGGTCAGAATTCCCATATGACACCCCTCTATCAACATACCACACTGTGGTGGAACCTTTGTTACAGATAATGAGATAATATTATCAAACTATTACCAGGTCCATAGGATACATTTGGCACACTTTTTCCATAGTCCCCCATAACCAACACAGTACGTCTCTGGCATAGATGCATGAATATTACATTACTGTTAACCACAGTCCATAAGTCACTCCAGTTGTATTTTTCCCATGCTTCTCCACATTCCCACCACCTTGCAATAGTGACGTATATCTGCTCTAGCTCACAAAGGACACTCTTGCATCTGTACCATCAACCACAATTCTCATCTACCTCTGGGTTTACTGTGTTATTCAGTCCCTAGATTATTCTCTAGTTTTCATTCAGTTGGCATTTCATCCCTAACCTACCCTTTTCAGCCACATTCCCATTTATAAACCAGCTGCTACTCACTATAATGTGTTACCATCAACTCTATACATTTCCACACTTTTATAGTAAAGTTAATTAAAATTTCTACATATATTAAGCATCAGTAGTCCATCCCAGTCCTCCTCTTATTTCCTTTAGGAATTACCACCTGCCACCAGGTCTTGAAGATGTTTCCCTACATTTTCTTCTAGAAGCTTTATGGTTCTTGCTTTTATATTTAGATTTTTGATCCATTTTGACTTAATTTTTTTGTATAAGGTGTGAGATAGGGGTCCTCTTTCCTTCTTTTGGCTATGGATATCTAGTTCTCCCAGCACCATTTGTTGAATGGACAGTTCTGTCCGAACTGGGTGGGTTTGACAGGCTTGTCAAAAATCACTTGACCATAGATGTGAGGGTCTGTTTCTGAACCATCAGTTTGGTTCCATTGGTCTATGTGTCTGTCTTCATGCTGGTACCATGCTGTTTTTACCACTTTAGCTAGTTAATATGATTTAAAGTCTGGAACTGAGAGTCCTCCAACTTCGCTTTTCTTTTTAAAATGTTTCTGGCTATTCTGGACCCTTTACCCTTCCAAATAAATTTGATAATTGTGTTTTCCATTATTTAAAAAAAATGCTGGTGGAATTTTGATCAGGATTGCATTGAATCTGTATATCAATTTGGGTAGAATTGACATCTTAATGATATTTAGTCTTCCAATCTGTGAGCATGAAATGTTCTTCCAATTATTTAGGTCTTTTTGGATTTCTTTTAACAATGAGTTGTAGTTTTCTGAATACAAGTGTTTTACATTGTTGGTTAAGTTTATTCCTAAATATTTGATTCTATTAGTTGCTATTATAAGTGGAATTTTATTTCCTGACTTCCTCCTCAGATTGTGCATTACTAGTGTTTTTTAAAGCCTATTTTGGGAAGCGG
>JAQZBX010076344.1:0-14446 GCA_029593785.1 Cabassous unicinctus | reverse complement strand
TGGGATACACAATTTTCTTGAGCACACATGGATCATTCTCCAGGATACACCACATACTAAGTCACAGAACAACACTCCACGAATCCAGAAAGTTTGAAATTATACAACGTAAATTCTCTGACCACAGTGGAATGAAGCTGGTAATCAGTAAGGGGCAGAAAAGCAGATTAGGCACAAAGATATGGAAGTTAAGCAGCACACTCTTAGATAATCAGTGGGTCAAGGAGGAAATTGCAAAAGGAATCCATAACTACCTTGAAATAAATGAATATGACAACAGAACGTAACAAAACCTGCAGCAAAGGCAGCAAAGGCAGAGCTGAGAGTGAAATTCATAACCGTAAATGCTTACATTGAATGAGAAGACTGAGCTAAAATGAAAAACTTAACTGCACACCTGGAGGTATTAGAAAAAGAACAAACTAACCCCAAAGCAAGTAGAAAGAAGGAAATAAAAAAATTAGAGCAGAGGTAAATTCAATTGAAAATTAGAAGGCACTAGAAAAAATAAAACCAAAAGCTAGTTTTTTGAAAAGATTTATAAAATTGACAAATCCTAAGCTAGACTAACAAAGAAAAAAAGAGGAAAGGTGCAAATACATAAAATAAGAAACGAGGAAGGGTATATCACAACTGACCCCACAGATATAAAGAGTATCATAAGAGTATGCTTTGAAAAATTGTGTGCCAAAAGAATTGATAATGTAGAGGAATAGGACAAATTCCTAAAAACACAAGCAGCTTACATTGACAAAAGAAGAAACTGATGAACGCAACAGACCAATCATAAGTAATGAGATTGAATTGGTCATCAAAAATCTCCCAACTAAGAAGAGCCCAGGATCAGATGGCTTCACAGGTGAATTCTACCAAACATTCTAGAAAGAACTAACATTAATTCTGCTTAAAGTCTTCCAAAAAATAGAAGTGGAGGGAACATTGCCTAACTCATTCTATGAGGCCTACCTCACTCTAATACCAAAGCCAAACAAAGATGTCATAAGAAAGGAAAACTATAGACCAATCTCTCTAATGAACCTAGATGCTAAACTCCTCAACAAAATACTTGCCAATTGTATTCAACAACACATCAAATGAATTATACACCATGACCTAGTAAGTTACATCCATTATATGCAAGGATCGTTCAACATAAGAAAATCAATCAATGGAATAAACCAAATAAACAGATCAAAAGAAAAAAAAATCACACAAATGTCTCTATAGATGCAGAAAAAGCATTCAACAAAATACAGCACCATTTCTGATAAAAACACTTCAAAAGTTAGGAATAGAAGGAAACTTCCTCAACTTGATAAAGGGTAAATATGAAAAACCCACAGCTAACATCATATTCAATGGTGAAATCCTGTAAGCTTTCCCTCTAAGATCTGGAAAAAGACAGGAATGACCACTTTCACTGCTCTTATTTAACATTGTGTTAGAAGTACTTGCTTGAGCAATTAGACAAGAAAAAGATATAAAAGGCATCCAAATTGGATAGGGAGTAGTAAAAATTTCACTATTTGCAGATGACATAATCTTATACATAGAAAGCCCTGAGAAATCTACAACAAAGATTCTAGAGCTTATAAATGAGTTCAGCAAAGTGATAGGTTATAAGATCAATGTGCAAAAATCAGTAGCATTTCCATACACGAATAATTAGAAATCTGTGGAGGAAATCCAGAAAAATAATTCCCATTTACAATAGCAACTAAAAGAATCAAATACCTAAGAATAAATTTAACTAAAGATGTAAATGACTTGTACACAGAAAACTACACAACACTATTAAAGGAAATCAAAGAACACCTAAATAAATGGAAGAATATTCCCTGTTCATGGATAGGAAAAATAAACATGATTAAGATGTCTATCCTACACAAAGTGATTTACAGATTTAACACAATCCCAATAAAAATTACCAAAGCATTTTTTTTTTCAGAATTGGAAAAGTTAACTATGAAATTTATTTGGATGGGCAAGAGACCCCAAATAGCCAAAGATTATTGAAAAAGAAAAATGAAATTGGAGGAACCGCACTACCTGATTTTAAAATATACTACAAAGCTACAGTGGTCAAAACTGCATGGTATTTGCACAAGGATAGACATACTGACCAAAGGAACCAAATTGAGAGTTCTGATATAGATCCTCACATATACAGTCAACTGATATTCGCAAGGACATCAAGCCCATTCAACAGGAAGAAAATGGCTTCTTCAACAAATGGGCTGGGAGAACTGGATATCCATATCCAAAAGAGTGAAAGAGGAACACAATCTCACACCTTGTAAAAAATTAACTCAAGAGAGATCAAAGACCTAAACATAAGTGCCAAGGTATAAAGATCTTGGAAGACAACGTAGGGCAGCATCTACAGGATACATTAGGAAATGATTTCATGAACTTTACACCAAAAGCATGAGCAATGAAAGGAAAATTAGATAAATGGGACCTCCTCAAAATTAAATAATTTTTCACATCAAAGGAGTTTGTCAAGAAGGTGAAAAGGCAGGTTACTCAACAAGAGAAAATATTTGATAGCCATATATTTGATAGGGGTCTATTATCCAGCATATATAAAGAAATCCTACATCTTAAAAATAAAAAGACAAACAATCCATTTAAAAAATGGGCAAGTGATTTAAATAGACACTTCTCCAAATAGCTAAAACCACATGAAAAAATGCTCAACATCATTAGCTATTAGGGAAATGTAAATCAAAACCACAATGAGATATCATCTTACACCCATTAGACTGGCAGCTTTAAAAAAACAGAGGACTACAAGTGTTGGAGAGGATGCGAAGGAATGAGAACACTTATCCACTGCTGGTGGGAATGTAGAATGGTACAGCCATTATAGAGGACAATTTGGCAGTTCCTCAGGAAGCTAACTATAGAACTGCCATATAATCCAGCATTCCCACTGCTGAGAATATACCCAGAAGATTTGAAAGCAAGAACACGAACAGATATATGCACACCAATGTTCACAGTGGCATACTTCACCATTGCCAATAGTTGGAAGCAACCCAAATGTCTATCAACAGATGAATGGATAAACAAAATGTGGTATATACATAAAAAGAAATATTATTCTGTTGTATGAGGGAATGCAGTGTTAACACACAGGATAACATGGATGAATCATGAAGACCTTATGTTTAGTGAAGTAAGCCAGGCACTGAAGGAAAAATATTATATGACCTCACTGACATGAATTAAGCAAATTGAATGGACTTGCAGAGCTAGCATCTGGAAGATAGGTTTACAGGAGACAGAAAGGGAGTAGAGGGTGGTGGGCTGATGCCCATATTGGCAAAATCTACAATAAGGTAGAAGGATGTAGTTGTGTAGTGGATGACCATGACAGTGGTGCAGTGATGTGATTGGATTTGGCAGTGCTGGTCTGTGAGGGGGAGTAAGTTGGGGAAGTTGGGTTGGATTATTTATGGCTGGGGGAGGGTTTAGGGAAAGAGCAGGTGAAATGTGGGGATTTGCAGGTTAAAAGTACAGTGTTGGGAATGTTATTTTGGCAAATATGGCAGGGGACAGTTATTGTTGTAGGGTGTTGGAAGTGGGGGGGATACATAGGACAGGGCACATCTGGGGCAGGCTTCTATGGAATATGCAAATGTTCATTTTGTCATAGTGTGTTATATCAGTGGGTGAAGAACCACACAATAATGAAGAAAATAGCAAACTCCCATCCTGGGGAGTCCTGCTATGTGCTCAGTTAGAGGAATAAGAATCCCTCGAGAACATAGGCAGTGCCTAATAAAAGAAAACAGACCAATATGTTAGGACCTCAGTATTATTGCTAGCAACTATGAATCTTATTCTTCAAAAATTGAAAGTTAGTGATTACTGAGGAGAGGAGGAGGGAAGAATAGAACAGATGGAACATAGGACATTTTTAGGGCATTGAATTGTTCAGCATGATCTTGCAATAATGGATAGAGGACACCTCAAATTTTGTCAAAAACCTATAAAAGTGTACAATCCAAAATGTAAACCACAATGTAAACCATTGACCATGGTTAATAGCAATGATTCGATATTTGTACATCAATTGTAACAAATGTACCATCTGATGTAAAATGTTTTTAATAAGGGAGAAGGGAAAGGGGGAGGGCATTGTTTATATGGGAATCACCTGTATTCTCTATGTGACTTTTCTGTATCCTAAATCTTCTTTGAAGATAAAATGAAAAAAAAAATAAGACATTTGGGGAATATATGTACATACAAGAAAACTGATCTTACAGTGATGAAAGACACAATGTCAAAAATAAATTTTATTAATTCAAATTGTTTTAATTCTTTGTATAGTATTGATTATTTTAAAAGTTATTATTTCATTTTCTTATTAATTTTATTCAGTTATTTTGTTGGCTTTTTTTCTGAAGGGGTTTGGATCACAGAAGGGTTACGACAATGGTGGGGGAGAATGGTTGGTGTGAGATGTCAGTGATGTGGGATGCATGGGAAGGTGTTCATCTCAGGCATGCCTCTAAGGCATAAGTATACGTTCAAGTGTTCATGGGACATTGACTCAGTGGGTAGAGATCCACACAATAACTGAAAGAATATTGAATTTCCATCCTTGGGAGTTCTGCTACATGCTCTAAAAGGACAGCAAGAATCCCCGAAATCCAAAGGCAATGTCTAGTGAAGGAAGACAGACCATTATGCCAGGCCCTTGATACTGATGATTGTACTTATGAACCTTTTCTTGTGAAAATGAAACTTAGGCTATTATAGTATTATATACTTAGTATACTTAGTATTATATACTGTCTAAGAGTTACCCCCTGAAAGCCTCCTTGTTGCTCAAATGTGGTTTCTTTTAAACCAAACTCAGCATATAAACTCACTACTTTCTCCTCAGCATGGGACATGACTTCTGGGGATAAGCCACCCTGACACTGAGGAATTATTACCAAGCACAAATTAGCAATGCATCTTGAAGAAAACCTTGAGCCAAAGGGAGAAATGGTGAATACAAATGAGCTTTTATGGCTAAGATATTTCAAAGTGAGTCGGGGGGACATTCCAGAGGTTACGTTTATCCAAGTCTCAGCAAGATCTCATTGACTGCCACAGTAAACAATGCCTCAAATAATGGGGCTCCTGAGGCCTTTATAAATATTCAAAAATTATAAGTGGTGCAGAAGGCTCAGGAATTTGGCACCCTGTCAATGGGCTTTACTTTGGACTTTATGCTCCCCAGTATAACAAAGTAAGACTCATTTAGAGGTTCTATACACATGGCTTTTCTGCCTCTTTTGTTTGAGCCTATAATTAGCACTATACTTGATAAATATATGTCCCAGAGACTTAAATATTTGGTCTGTCCATGTGCCAGTTGAGCCCTGAATTTCAACAGAGTTGCAACACCTCTCTTGAATTCATTGGACTCACTCAGGACAACTAACAAAGAGTTGATGGTGGACAATGTCCAACCCAAGGAACAGAGAGTGTCTGCAACTGCAAGCAAGTTAGCACCATACATCCGCCCATGGGATCTAACCTCTCTCTCAATTAGAAGCAGAGTGGACATCACCATCCTCAAATCCTCAAGATTGGGGAATGAAAAATAGACTAAAGTAGACATTATTATTCTACTATAGACTAATTATTATTCCAGCAATGGAAGATTTCTTATCACTGATGTAGAGGCAGTGGACACCAGAGGTTTGGATGGATGGGAGAGTGCAGAATAGTGTAATAGGAGGCATTTTTGGGACAGTAGATTTATCCTGCATGACATTGCCGTGACGGATACAGGCCATTGTATATTTGGTCATAACTTACAAAATTGTGTGGGACAGAGTATAAACTAGAATGTAAACTGCAGTCCAGATTAGTAGTAATGTTTCAATATGAGTTCATCAACTGTAACAAATATACCACACTAATGAAAGATGTTAATAGGGGAAAGCATGGGAGGGGGAGGAATGGGGCGTATGCAAATCCCTTATATATTTTTATGTAACATTGATATAATCTAAAGCTTCGTTAAAAATAAGAAAAGTAATAATTTTTAAAAAGTAGAAACGGTGTTAATGAAAGCCTTTTTCTCTATTAAACATAATGATATAATTACATAGCTGTCTAAATTATTGTCAACATTCTTGGTATCCTTATTCATGCAGAAAATGAGTCTACACAGTAGTTGTAAAATTGTTTTTTAAAATGATACAGTTTTTAATCTCAAAATACCAACAGAAGAATATCTTGAGATTCACAAAAGTAATTTTTTACCGTCCTATATAATTTTGGAAAATCTAAAACAAAAATTTATTACTTTATTACCATTTTAAATTTTTAAACAATATTTATGAAAAATGTCCAGCTAAAAATGTCCAGCTACATATACATTTATTCAAATCTGGTAAAATACATGATGCCATTCATCATAATTTATATATATAGTTTCAGATTATTCGAAAAGTTTTTTCTTTCATTTTTACTCTCCACAATTGAAGATAAAGTAAGAAAAATTAAAGAAGTCTTCCTAATTTAAGGCACAGTTTAACCGAAAAGGAAAAACTTAAATAATAAATAGTATATATCTTGCAAATATCAGTGTACTGAAAATAAACAAGAAGTATTGTAATAAAATTGTCTCAAGCTGGGTTTGGCTTATCTCTATCAGGAACTATGTGTGAGTAAGAGGGTGGCCTGAGAATGGAGAGCCTAGCCTTGGCAATGCCATTTATGGGGCTAAAGTTGATAAACTACTCCACTCCTTTTGACTGTGGTTGCTTTCTTAAAGGGTATAAGGAAAGCTAGGAGGTTGTCAGTTCTGTATATTTATATTCAGTGCAAGTCATTTCCATGCTTTTCCACAAAAGCAGTTAAATAGAGCAGTTAGTGTATGTGGAAAGGTGTAAATGGCAATTGTTTTGAAAAGAATTAGGCCTCACAGTTTCTAGTGTTCAGGAGTTTTGTTGGTTTCTTTTCATGAATGTGTGAAGCCATGTATGGATATGATAGTCCACATGTAAAGTTCACTTATTAACAAAGAAAATACTTGGAAAGTGAAAATTCAGATTAGTTGCCAAAATAACCACTATAACTATTTTTCTAATTAAAATAATAAACCTGTAAACTTATAGAGAAGTCTTTAATATTATCTTTAAGTTTAAAAAGGATTTTATTCTCATATACTTATCAAGTAAACATATCAAAAGAATTGTTCTAGATACAAGTAGAAAACAGCCATTGGGTTTAGAAAAGTAGAGAATAGACTGGTAAATTTTTTTCAAAAATTGATTAAATTAGCAGTGCAATTAGATCATTGTATTAAGAAAAATATCACATGAGTTAATCATGAAAATAAGTTTAGACTTGAGAGGAACATAAAAAGAAATTTATTTAAATGTAATCATTTATCTAACCTGGTATTTCATAAAAGTCAGCTGAATTAAAATATATACTCAAAGCAAATATAACAATAATTACATCAAATATTAAAATAATTCAGGATTTACCTCTTTTTTGATCTGGCATCTTATTACATTAAATTTTGTATGTATCACATGTGCTAAAGTTAGCCAAGGAAGAATTTTGTTTTCATTTTATCTTTTTATGCACTCTGGATTAAACTCATCTTATTTTATATTCATGCACTCTGGATTAAACTCATCTTATTTTATATTCACAAAACTCAAGTGCACTGATAAAACTGACAATTCTGAGCAGGAATGTGAATGATATTCATCAGTCAATGATTGGCTCTTTTGCTTCTGCTGTAACTGAATATATTTGGCAACATGGGAGTTGGCCATATGTGAATTGACCCAAATTATTTGTATCCTGTTTCTTTCATGATCAGAATAATATTTTTACATTCAGTTAACCAGTTTTATATAAAGTGTATCAAATTTTAACAAAGTCTACATTTGCAACATGTTGTTGACATTGCTATCTAACCTACCAGTTGTAGCTGAGGAATGGCAGCGTCAATGAAATGTAGACACATAGATTTCTGAATATATATGGGTTATCTTTCACCTGTAGGGATATAGAGGACAATTATTTTTCTGGTTAAAAAAGACAGAAAACATATACATAAGATGCAAACATGTTATGAACTACTCAAGGGAATTATGAAATTAAACCTGTTTGTTTTCCTTAAAGTAGAACATTGATCTACTCTCTCATTATCTAAATTGGTTGTGAATTCACAAGGGTATCAGCCATGCGAACATTCTCTAGTAAGTTTTCTAAAAGGTGTTTTCACTAGAAAACACTAAATTGATTTGTTCAATTGTAGAGAGTGAAACTATTATACATGAGAGGCTTGGCTAAACTATAATTATAATTGATTTTATATATCTGACTATAATGAATTTCATAATTGGATTATTTATTTACATAAAATTTAAGTGAGCAAGGATGACATGGAGCTTGATTCTTTTGAGGAAATTCAGGCTGATTTCCTTTAACATAGAGAAAAACCATCTTTTTTTAACATATAAAGAGATTTTTTTCCAAATAGACAGGTGAGAAGAGAACTAGAGAAGGGGTGTAGAATAAGAAAGAGAGGGTGAGAGAAGACAGGGGAAAAACCCTGGGAGAGAAAGGAAGGAGAGAGAAAGTTTTCATCAGCTTAATGCTCTTTATTGATTAATGGTAAATTAGTGTAGTTTAACAATTAACTAATATGACGATTAAGAGTTTCACTGTCTTTTGCTATTGTGTAGAACTTCAAGATGTGACACTCAGCAATAGAAAAGGAAGAACAGGGGAAAACCCTAGTATTAACATTTTTAAAAGTAAAATTTTATTCTAGTATATCATACATACATGCAATTACATAAACAGTAAGTGTATCATAAGAGTTGTGAACTTACAAAACAAACATGCATATCATCATACAGGGCTCCCATACATCACTCCACCAACAATATATTGCATTGTAATGGAATATTTGTTACAAACTTTGTACTAACTATATGGTTTAAAAAAGAAAAATAGCAACTGCTATACTAACAGCTGAGTAACTATGAATAATGGCTGATAAGTTCATTTGATAGAGGAATTTTGTTTTGTATTGAATCTCATATGAAACCCTTCCATGTTTCCCTAACATTCACAGCCATCTGAAGATTACAGAGAATTGGGGATCATAAATAGCTAGTAAATATGGTGTCACTTTCTAAACCCTTAGCAGATGTTTCTGGTAGATCACTCACTCTGAGTGAGCCTTAGATGAATATTTTTTTATATTTGTCATTCCAAGCAGCTTTTTACAATTGCAATTGCCATAAAAATAAAACTTCATCTAAATTTATCTGGAGAGGAACTATTTACCAGTGTTTAATGTTATATCATTGATAGAGTAGATGTTTAATAAAGGAAAGAATCCTTAAATGTGGAATTAGAATGATAACATATGCACAAAATTGGATACGCAGGATTTCCAAAGCATTTAGCATGTATGGTATAGGTACAATTTTTGAGAATAGAGCTAAGACAAATAAGAGAAGATGATTCAGAAAGAAATTTCAGGAGGCACAAAAATACTCAAGATTAGAATGTGTATTAGTCTGCCAAAGGGGTGCCGATGCAGAGTACCAGAAAACTGTTGGCCTTTATAGAGGGTATTTATTTGGGGGTAAAATCTTACAGTTACAAGGCCCTGAAGAGTCCAACTCAAGGTTGATTTCTCACCAAAGTCAGTGGCCACGTGTTGAAGGAGGATGGTCGCTGATCTCTGCAAAGTTTCAGCCTTTCCCTCTGGGCCTCCTTTCTCTCAGCTGCATGGTAGCATAGGGCTTGTCTCTCAGGGCTTCCTCTATCTCCCGGCATAGGGCTTGTTTCTTTTCAGGCCTTCCATACCAGTATTAGCTCTCTTCCTAAGGTCAGCTGCAAACTATCAAGCAAATGGCTCATATCTCCCTGGGGCCCCAGGATGAAACATGACAGAGCTCTCTCTCTTCCCCTGTGTCTTTTCTTGTTTGTCCGTTTATTTCAGCCCACCAAGGGGGCTTGGGACTCAACCTGAGTCATTCCACTCTAATGTGGTCAATCAAAGCCCTAATCTTAATAGGTAATTTAATCAGGAACCCCTCAAAATATATCATACCAGAAGAATAGATTAGTCTGCAAACATAATCTTTCTCTTTTTGGGTTTCACAAAAATAATCTCAAACTCTCATACTCCACCCTCTAAATCCCCAAAAGATATCACAATATTCCAAAAAACCTTAAATCCTTTCAGTAGCAATGCTAAATACAAAATCACATTACAATCAGTTATAGAAATTCAGTTTGTATTGGGGCAAAATCCCCTCTGGCTGTAGACCTGTGAAACTTACAGTGAGTTATCTGCTTTCAATATACAAATGAGGCACAGATACAGGATAAACATTTGCATTACCACAAGGAGAATTTGGGAGGGAATCATGTGTCACAGGACTCCAACAGTTCTGAAACCTGCAGGGCATACTCCATTAAATTCAAAGTCTGAGAGTCATTAAGATGATGGTATCTTCATTTCCATGGGACTTTATGGGGGCCTACCCTTTCCACAGGCTGGCCCAAATACCATTTTCTTTTTTCTGCTCTCATCAAGCATCTGGATGATGACTGAGCTCCAGACATCACCTTCCAAGAATATTGGGGTGATGGTTACACTTTACCCAATCTCTGGGGTACAGTCTTAAGCCCTTAGTACAGTGAGGTGGTGGCAACATTCTCCCTAATCTCTAGCATTTAGGGCCAACCTCCTCAGAACAGTGAGGTGGTGACCTGGTCTTCCCTAATCTATGGGAAACAGGCCCACCCCTCTCAGAGTAGTGGGGTGGTGACCTCACACCCTCCAACTTATGTGGAACAGGCCCAAACCCCTTAGAGCAATGGGGTGGCAACCTATCTCTCCCCAAGCACTGGAGAATGGACTTCACCCTCTGTGTAGCTTGTGGTGGCCAAGCTCTACCTTGAACAGTGGGCTGGAACCACCACCCTCTTCAAATGATGGTCAAATTCACCCTTTCAATACACATGGGTAGGGTTCCTCTCTTGGCCCAAGGAGGTATCTTAATTCTAGACCTCGACTTCCATGGTTTTCCTCTTAAATGCATTTTCCTTCTATCTTCCCCTTCCATGTCCTTTTTAGTCCAGGCTGACACTGGTTTTGTTAATAGAGATCTCACAAAAACTTGCTGGTTTAGCATGCAAGAAGCAGGGGCCTAAGCCATCAGACAATGAGACTTTCCACAAGCCTTTCCTGGATAACTGTTTTTTCAATCATGACTTACAAGTTCCAAGTTTAGTTAAGTCCTCAAATGTGGCAATATTGTCTAGAGGCTTGATTTCCAGAGGCTTAGAATTTCTGGAATAAGTCTCTGGTTTCTTTGTGCCAAACAATTCATTTCTCAGTTTATCTCATTCTTCTTGCATTTTGCTATAAGCTGCAAAGAGAATTCAGTCCACATTCTCAAATTTCCATTGGAAAGCTCTTCAGCTAAACATCAAGGCTCACCTTTTTCTCCTTCTGCCTTCTATATTACATCAGGAGTCAATCTTGCTAAGTTCTCTGCACCTTTAAATCACGAATCATCTTTCCTTTAGTTTCCAAAAATAGTTTCATCATTTCCTTCTAAGGCCTTATCAGAAATAACTTTAGGCTCCATATTACTAAGGGCAGTCTCTTCAATGCAATCTAGTCCTTTCCCTCTAGCATCTCATAATTCCTCCAAAAAATACCCCTTACCTATTTACAAAACCATTTCAGCATTTTTAGTAATTGCAACAGATTGTATCCCACTCTCCTGTTACGAAAGTCTATATTAGTCTGCCAAAGGGGTGCTGATAAAAAGTACCAGAAATCTGTTACCTTTTATAAAGGGTATTTATTTGGGGTAAAAGCTTACAGTTACAAGGCCCTAAAGAGTCCAACTCATGGTTGCTTTCTCACCAAAGTCAGTTGCCACATTTTAAAGCAAGATGGTCACTGATTTCTGCAAGGGTTCAGCCTTCCCTTCTGAGCTTCCTTTCTTTCAGCCATATGCTGGAATAGGGCTTGTCTCTCAGGGCTTCTTCTTTCTCCTGGCATAGGACTTGTTTCTTTTCAGGCCTTATATAGCAGTATTGGCTCTCTTCCCAAGATCAGCTGCAAATTATCAGGGAAATGGCTCATCTCTCCCTGGGGCCCCAGGATGAAACCTGACAGAGCTCTCTCTCTTCCCCTGTGTCTTCTTGATTGAGTGTCCATTTATATTACCCCAACAATAGGACAGGGACTCAACCTGTCACACCTTACTGATGTGGTGAATCAAAGCCCTAGTCTTAACAGATGATTTAATCAATGGCTCCTCAACTAGATCCAATAAAATAAAAAAGTATTGCATCCAGAAGAACAGAACAGTTTACAAACATAATCTTTCTCTTTTGGGGATTCACAAAAATAATTGCAAACTGTTACAGAAGGGAATATATGCAAGTTTGCTTTTTAAAATAAGTTATGCATAAAAAGAGTAGACATCACCTAGGAGATGGCTCTGAGGATGTTTGCATAATTTTAGGTTTTGTATTAGCACTTGCAAGCCCTCTTTGCACAGTTTCAATAAGCCTGCTGTTAGTATTATATATCATTGAATAAATATAGACTTCTCATTTGTGTTCATCAACCACCATTTAGAAAGGTCTACCTTCAGTGCCTACAAGCTTTTTCTTACTTCACATTATCTAAATGCATTGAAACTTCTGCTTGAAATGCTCTTTCTCCTTCACAAATAAACCAATTTTATCTGTCTTAATGTGTTGTTTTAAAAGGCTCCTCATTGGAGAAGTCTTCTGAGACTATCATGCTTCCCATACAGAACTCCCACCCCTGTTATTCTCTTGCAGGCAGGGCCAAATTTGCATCATTCCCAGTATATGCTTACAATTTGGAACAGTGTATGGTATACAGTAAATATTCTTTAAAAGTGGTTCATGAATGCCAGAATTCAGTGAAAAGAAAAATGACTGGTCCATGATGTCTAGTATAGCTAGAAAGAGTAAACAGTTCATGATTTTAATATTTAATATTTCAGTTGATATTTTACATTCTACATTCATGATTAGCCCATTGAGGCCATTCAGCAAAAAAGGTCTTCAAAACAAAAAGGAGTGAGGATTGCACAACTATGTGATTGTACTGAATGCCATTATACTTTAGATGGATTTATGTTTTATTATTATGTATCAATAAAATCAATTTGTTAAAAAAAACACAGTTTAATCCCCAACTCCAACAGGAAGCCTGCATAAGGTTGATACTTGGTGATATATATTTTCATTCATATTAAACTATAACATAATTTAAAAATAAAACTTGCACTGAATACCATATCAGTTGCTATTTTAGTGAAGTTTCCTATTTGTACATCTTGAATCACTGAACGTTATAAAAATTTTTGTAAAAGGACTTTATGTTTATATATTTTAAATAATCTAAGACACGGAGGTGCATAATATATGGATGTTTATCTACCTATTATGTTACAGACATTTTTCATTAAAATTCTTAAATCACAAATGCCTTAATAATTCTATTCATTTTAGGGACTGTAACTGATATTAGATATCAGTTTATTGCAATTATTTAAATAGCAATTTAAGACTCAGAACCTCAGAAAAGCAGAAGATGCAAATTAAAGGTCATTCTATGCTCTATAATACTTCATGGGTCAACCAGGGACCAACATACAGGCTGCTCAGACTCTTAATGATTGCCTTCTTTTACTGATTCCTCAGAGTATAAATAATTGGATTAAAGAGTGGGGGTGATTCTAGAATAAAACACTGAAAGAAATTTTTCCACTATAACTGTTGATTGGAAAAGCATAGGTGAAGATAGCAGGCCCAAAGAAGAGAGTGACTACAGTGATGTGAACAGACAGAATGGACACAGCCTTGGAGGATGCACTGGAGGAGTGCTGCCAGATGGTGACTAACATGATAATGTAGGCTATCAGCAAGAAAATGAAGCAGACCAGTGACAGATTTCCACTGTTTGCAATGACCAGGAACTCCAGAATGTACGTCTCAGTGCAGGCAAGATTGATGACCAGGGGAAGGTTACAAAGAATGCTGTCCACAACATTGGGAACACAGAAAGGTAAGTCCACTGTGAACACCATCTGGCCATGAGATATGTATATGTATGAATCCAATTTCCTATGAAAGTGATAGAAGCACAATGAGCACACAGTAATTTATGATGCTTTTGGTAGTGTAGGGGTATGCATATGGCAACATTCCTGTTGATGCCTATCACTATCAGGAAAGACATTTCACCACCCCCATAAAAGTGCATAAAATACATCTGAGCCATGCAGTTTGAAAAGAGATGATCTTGTACTATCTAAGGAAGTTTCAATCACTTTGGGAGTTGCCACAGAGGAAATGCATTAGTAAAAAAAAAAAAAAAAAAAAA
>JAQZBX010076342.1:0-14439 GCA_029593785.1 Cabassous unicinctus | reverse complement strand
CTGTCCAGTTCCGCGGGGAGGTGTTAGGAAGCTCACTGAGGCTGGCCATCTGAGCCACACCCTCCAAAACAGCTTTAGTTAGTAATAAAGCTGATACTTGCCTCTTCATTTACATTAGTCTCTCAGCTGATTCTGAACTTGGAGTGTGGAGGAATGGACAATGGTCATATCATGTTTATTGGTCTTTTGAATTCTAACATATACATAGTTAATAGCTTGCATGTAATATACAAATCAGTGAATGCCTAGAGTTTCCAGGCTAACAGTGTACTTGGGACCGTGTGTGATTTTTCAAAAGAACAAAAGCATTCTTGAGTCTTCTCGGATAGATTGAAACTCCTTGAGGGAAGGGACAAGCTTGTATGAAACTTAAAATTGAAGATAGCATGTAAGTAAGAGCTATGTGATGTTGGAAAGACTGCAATTGTAGCAGAACCTCAGAGATGTGAGATGTTGCTGTAGGATGGAATATTCTTGAAGACTGAGCTAACACTTGGACATGTGTAAGTTTGTGCACAAAGAGACAAAGAAAGAAAGAAAGAAAGAAAGAAAGAATTCAATTCACCTAAGCCTATGTATTTCCATTTTTCCAGAAGTTATTTTCTGAAACTTCTGCCTCCCCCCACCTTCTAGTTGTCATTTCTAGATGGCATATAAGAAATGACACAGCCATATACATAAGGGACTTCAAGATGATTCGTAATTCTGTGTCTAAAAATAGTGATCTGCGTTTTTGAAATTTCCGGAGCACATTAATGTTGAGGACATGTAAACAATGCAATATAAGCGTCAACAAGACCTTCATTCTTTCTTGTCTTTATGCTCTTCATTATATAGTCTTCTCTCTATACACTTCCTCCACCTGTTCTTATTCTTTAATGCATCTTTCGTTGGAACAGTAGAGTAAGTTAGCCCTTTTGAGGACATCTTCATGAATCAAGAAAAGAATAAACCTAGCGTAAAAAAAGCAAATGGTAAGAATGGATATTAATGTCACCACTGGACATGTGAACTCAATGGAGGGAATTGTGAAAGCTTTTGTTCCTAGAGGGCTGTTACCCTTTGGTTTGCCACCATCCGAGGAGCTTTGTGGGCATGCGGCCCCACTCCTGGTTCTAATTTGCATCAGTCTCCTATGCACTGGACATAAACTGGCCTTTATGTCCCTTAAAGAAGCAAAGTGAAGTAACCTAAAATTTCATGTGCTATGGCGCCTCTGAGAGCAATTCCCCAGTGTCACCGGGAGAGGGGCTCTTTCACTCCAGGCTGGACTCACTTCCAGCAGGAAGTCCTTGGATTGGATCCTACCTCTTTGTTGGCAAAGCTGCATTTGCCATCTGTGTGGCTTTTCTTTCTCCTTCTTCATCTTTGTGCTCTCCTTCACTCTGCAGTGAAGGAGTTGGGTTGGGAGGCAATGACCTTGAGCACCTTTACGGCTGTTTCTAACAGACAGCCCAGGATTCTTGCCAAATACTTTGTGTGGAGAGACGTTCCCAGCAGCTCCCTGTGACAGGCTCTATGGAGGTGAAGGTAAAAGCTTTGGTGTTCCTGAGTGTGATGAGGTCTTCCTCTAGTTAGGAGTGTCTTTCATTTAGTCATAAGATCAGGCACATGTGCCTTTAAGAGACTTTATCTTTAGGTTTATTGGAGCAGATGGAATGAAAACTTAAACCCTATAGATCAACAGTTCAGAGACGTTGAAGCCAAGAGCATTTAATTGTTCACCGATGTTGTTGATAAAATCATGCTTACTTTTCATTTAGTTAGATTTTTTAATAAGCTGGATAACTTTTAAACCTCTGTATTATTCAGTATTTGAGGTCATGGGCTGCAATATGGCTTTTCCAAAGAAACAAGGTTTCTGCCTTTTATATAGCACACAATCTCTTCAAGGGTCTAGTTTCACAGAAGACACTCATGCCAGATGTTTAAAGGATATATAAGGCATTTGTGTCAGAGTCACTGGTTGCTCATCTAATATTCTGGCCCCCCCTTGTCTTTCTAACAGAATCACATTTGGCTGGGTTGTTAATGTACCTAGACCTCATATCTATATTTCCTAGCTCTTATTGCATTTAGGGATAGTCAAATGATAGACTTCTAGCCAAAGAGTTGTTAGCAGATATCACTGGGTGGGAATTCTGGGAAAAAGCACAGTTAAAAAGGATTGTTTCAGCTGGCACCCTTTTGCTCTTGGCACTTCCATATTCCTCTTGCCTAGAATGGCCATTGTAATTGTTGGAGCTCCAGCAACCTTCTTGGGACCAAGAAGATATTCTATGGTTGAAAACTATGTGCTAAGTATAGAAAGAGTTGCCTCTTGGTGACATTATGGAAATTCCAGCTTTTAACTTCTCATCTCTAGACTTCTTTTAAGCCACTGCTATTTGTGTTTCTATTACAGTGCAGCAAAACTCAATTCCTAACTGATAAAATAATCAATTTTCATATGGCTTTTCTTAGAGATAAAGTAGAAAAATGAATATCTGGCACAAAAGAATGGTGAAATATTTTTTTTTTTTTGCACAGAAGAATGGTGAAATTCTAATTTTAAAAATTGGAGTTGGGGCGTTTCCCACCCCTGTATAAGTCCTGAATCAAGGATTCCTAGCTTTTTTTTTTTTCATGCAACATCCTTTCAAGTTTAATATAGCCTGAGGAAAAGCTCTTTTGCATTGGCTTAGTTTTTATTATATACATGTGAAAACTGATGTTAATAGATGTTTCTTTTTTTGGGGGGGGGGTCATGTAGTTTAATGGAAAGGCAAGGGGCTTTGGAATCTGAGAGATCTGGGTTTGAATCTTGACTCCACTATAAACCAGCTGTGTAATTTTAAAAACATGGTAGAATCTTCCTCGGGCTTGGTCTTTTGATCTATAAAAATGAGGAAAACCTCAGGTTCGATATGAAAAATCTGCAAAATAGCATTTCAAAGGGACCCGGTGTGGTACCTGGTGTATGTGATAGTTTCTCTGTGTTTGTGTCTCATTTCTCATTCTTTCCCCTAAAAGATGTTATGGAACAACTACTATGTGACAGGAATGTGCTGGTTGGGCAGTTCTTTGACTCTCTGAGTTTGTCCCAGATGGAATTATGGCTACAGGGCTGGTGCATTGCTATGACTCAGGCTTGATCCAGTTAACTCATTGGCACTAACCGGGGAGTGGAGGGTGGGCTTCAGAGCTTCATCACAAGGTTTCTGTCAAGAAACCAAATTGAATTCTTAGTGGCATGGTGAGATTTGGTGATTTCCATCCAAAACCAAATGTGAGGGATAGAGATGGGTCTGGCTGACATAGCTGGTATTTAGAAATCAGAGCAAAACCTTGAAATTCCATCTGGAAAATGTTGTACCTCTCCAGGAAACACAACAGGTTTTGGTACAAAAGGACCTTAAAATCTGAAATGAAACGGGGCTAATTTCCTTGTGACTTTTGCCTCCATCACTAGTTTCATATGTCCTACAGATGTGAAACCACATACTTGAAAATACTTAGAGTCAATGGATTATTTACAACAGGAAACCATGTATTTTACCCAAGCCTGACCCTGAACTGTTTCAGGACATCTTTCCTTGGTTACCTCTCAGGGAACTTGGCTAACTGTGTGGACTCTCAAATGGTCAGCAAATTTGAGGTGTCCAATATATATTGTTTGCAAATCATGGCATGGAATAAATATTTACAAGAAAGTAGTTGAGCTTTTTTTCTGTGACCCCAGGTAGTGAGAGGTGGAAAAGTACAGATACTCTACCTTGTGAGAAACCACATTATTAATTTGTTTTCTTTCACCCATTCATCAAAACCCAGAGCAAAAGGGTCTTGCAATCCTAAAGAGTGACTATAGTAGTAGCTTGTATTTGCTGCACATTTTTAAAGTGTCAAGACATTATATTATCTTTAATCCTCACCATTAATAGCTGTCATTAGATGAACTTGATGTTGGTGCAAATTGCATTGGCAGCACTGTGCCTTAGTTGAAAGAATGGGGTCCTTCGCTTCAGCAAGATTTGAGCTGAAATCCTGATTGTTTAACTTTGAGGGCATTATGCTGTCTCTCAACTTCAGTTAATTATTCGCCATTGTTTTTTTTCCATTTTTCAAAAAGGTAGACTGAATCTGAATCTGAAGCCCAAGGTCACAGAGCTGGGGTTAGAGTTCCATCTTCCTGACCTTGGAGGCTGTGCCTTCCCACGGGCTATGCTGTCAGACTCCCCAGATGTTAGGGATCTCAACAATCCACCTAGGGCAGGAAACACCCTTTTTTTTTTTTAACATATGAGAAAGTGGAGGTCCAAAGACTGAACTGGCTGCTCTGGTTACTGCAAAAAGTTACTCCAGTCCAAGTGTCCACCTTCAGCAAGAGCTCTGAGAAGGGGCATAAATGGAATAAAATTCACCAATATTTTGCCTTCATTTTCTTTTCATTTTCTGCCTCCAGAACATAGGCCAGGATAAGATCTGGATTAGATCCATTTGCAGTTTTCAATACATCATATTTCTAAAAGGTTTATGGATGTTTTCTCCTGGGCTGGAAAAAAAGGCTCCTGGATTATCAGGTTGTGTTTACATTTTTCTCTTATCTGGGGCAGTATTGCTTTGGTTTCCAGCTCTACTCAGCTCTGCCTGGATAAACTTTTGCTAGTTCACTCTTTCCATTGTCCCCTAAACCTTCCCTTCACCTTCTTTGTACCCCGTTAGTCTTCTTCGTTATCAGTTACCTGCTTTCTGCTAGAACAGCTTTTTGTATAAATTCTCCCTTTTTTGTTTTCTGTCTATTTCAGAGATTATGCCCTAAATAGTTTTAGATACTGCGGATCTGAATTTGTGATCCTTATCTCTCTCTTATTGACAATACTTTTTTTCTCTAGTGTCTCAATTCCTACAGAGGGAGTGGGTCTTTTCTATCCTAATAGCAAATGTTTTCCTGTGAGTTTTTAGCAGTTTTGAGGAGCACTTCTGATAAATCCCCTATGACGCAGAATACATTTTTGCTCCTAGCCCCAGGACTGTGTTTTGTGGAATTTTCTTTCTAAAAGCAGAACAAAGAGCAGTTGCAACGGCCAGTTCCTTGGCTCTTGTTGTTTCCTTCTAGACCCTAAATGGTAACCAGACACTGACTCAAATTCTGTGGCCCCCATGGTAGCCCTCCCCTTTCCCCTTTTCCTGCAGAGCTTCATTATTTTCTCCAAATGAAAATGTTCTGGTTGGAATGAGTGAGTATAAAGAGACAGGGCAGCAGGGAGCTCCATTTGTGCACAGGGTTTATATCTGGTCGGCCTTCCTCACTGCTCTCTGATATGATTACACAGCCAAAAGGACCATGGCTTTGTAGTTTGAGGAGATGGCTTTTGAAAGGAAGTCTGCTCTCGTTACACATGACAGCTGGGTTTAAGAAACAATTACTGAGAATATTTTGGAGACAATACAGAGGTTTTGGCGTTAGCAAAAATATGAAACTGCTCGAAGTTCGTACGTCCATTCATTCATTTGTTTGTTAGTTCATTCATTCTGCAAATGTTGATTGCCAAGGCAACTGTGCATCAGGCACTGTGCTAGGCTCTGAGACGCTGAGGAAAGCAAAAACAGACTGGCCCCTGCCCTTTAAGACTGTGCAGTGTAGTGGGGGTAGCAGATATGATGCAAAAGACCACACGAATACATGTGAGGTCCGAGATAAGACCACTGAAGGAGAGGAAGCGGGTCCTACCAGGGCCGTAGGGTCCAGTCAGACCAGGTGTGTATGTCTGTGTGTGTATCAGGGAAGGCTTTCTCCTTGGGAAGAGACTCTTGAGTGAAGATATGACAGATGAGTGAGAGTTCATTGGGAGAGGGGTTTGGGTCTGCTTTTAGTGGGGTATGTTCCCTTTCCCGGGAGAGGGAATGATGTGTGCGATGGCCATATGGAGGAGTTAGCATGGTCTGGGGATCTAGGCATAGAGGCTGGATTTCTGCGTGCCGGCAGGAGGGTGGCCGACAGGGGTGGTCATGGGTGGCAGGAGCCCAATTATACCATCCTTTAGATTGGGATGAGAGAGTTGGTCTTTATCCTTAGAGACACTGTGCTAGATTGAATAGTGCACCCCACCCCCCAAATTCATGCCCACCCAGAACGTGTAAATGTGTCCTTATTTGGAAGTAGTGTCTCTGAAGATGTAATCAAGATAAGAAGAGGTCAGACTGGATTAGAATGGACCCTACATCCAAGCTGGTGTCCGAATAAGGAGAAGGGAATTTGTACACAGACACACGCAGAGGGAAGACGGCCGTGTGAAGATGGAGACAGAAACTGGGGCACTGCAGGTGCAAGCCAAAGAAGCCACCAGGTTGCCAGAAGCCACCAGAATCAAGGACAGAGGCACGCAACACACATTCCCTAGACTCTCAGAGGGAGCGTGGCCTTGCTGACACCTTGATTTTGGACTTCTAGCCTCCAGAACTGTGAAAGAGTAAATTTCTGCTGTTTTAAGTCAGCCCTTTTGTGGTTCTTTGTTACAGCAGCCCGAGGAAACTAATACAGCTGACTGTAGGCCTTACACTGGAGAACGACAATTAAATTTGCATTTTGCAGAGATCACTCCTATTTCAGTATAGGAACAGGAAACAGATATTCAGAAGGCCAGAATGTGTTCATTCACGCACTCATTCATTCAAGAAATGTTTTCTTGAGCTCCAAGCATGGGCCAGGAGTTCAGAGACAATGGTGGAGGAGAATGATCAGGTCCCTGTTGTAGTGAAGACAGTGAGGACAGGTAATAAATAAGTAGACAAATAGATTAAGAGAAAAGAGATGTTCTGGTGGTGATAACTGCAGTGAAAAAAATTAAATTAGAGGAATATGACAAGCAGTGGCTGGCCTGGGGGTGAGGGGCTGGTAGGGAGAGCACCATCTCCAGGTCCACTGGGCTTTCAGGGAAGGCCTCTCCCAGGAGGTGAGGTTTTCTTCCCACGAGCATCATTTCTCTCCTCCTGAAGTGTCCCGTCTTGCCTAGAGCAGCCATCCTTTAAGGGCTTGTCGCTTGATGTGCTGACTCTGTAAACAGACCCGTGGGTCTCCCCTCTCCAGTTTTCTACAACAGCCATAGAGCATCTGATCTTGAAGGAACTTTCAAGATCATCTGAATCAACTCTCTCATTTGACAGGTTAAAACAGAAGCCCAGTGAGGGCTTTGTTCAGGGATAGTGGTCAACCTATTCCTGGTATCCAGATGGCCTCCTCCTGCCATTGGGTCCTTGTGGTAAGGGTGGGGAATATGTGAGTGTGTGGGGTGGGGGGTGGGGGGAGGGCAGCTGTGCTATCTGAGGCTGGGAAGATTGTTTCCAATGCACTTTTCATCCCTGAGTGCATAGAAGACTCCAAATACCTGCAGAATGTGATTAATGGGGCTTTTTTTTTTTCCTGGCATCTCCTAATGCAAAAAATCTTGGACAGCAACCAATTTAATTTAGACTACAGAAAATGCCACTTTTTCTTTTTCCAATCTGGCTTATATTAATGATATTTTAAAAATGCCCTGAAGCTCTGAAGCATATTTAAGACCATGAAATAGCATTATAAAGGTTTTACCGTTTACAAAGATGCATGGAAAGGAGGGTCCAAAAATGAAAAAAAAAAGAGAATTCTCCTTGGTTTTGTTAAGATTTTGAACTCAATAAGACATTTCTTATTTAAGATTTATAAAAATAAATATATATATTTTCCCATAATGGAGTCTTATTGGCTAAGGTTTAATCTAGAGCATAGTTTTCAAGGCTTAGTTAAAAATCCCTTTGGAAATAATTTTATAGCATAAACTGAAATAGAGCTTACTGAGCTGGTCATAATGAAAGTTCTTTTATATTAGATCTCCCAGGAGAGTCTTCTTCTTTTCTTCCCCCCCCCTTTTTTTTTTAAAGAGAGATATTGTTCTGGTAGAAAAAGTCCCAGTGTATCTTTATCATAGTGTATCATCAAGTCAAGGCAACAAGACATTGAAGAAGATATAAGTGGTAATTTTTGTCTTGGTAGAAAGAGATTATATTGATGAATTTCAGGTAAATTCAACTGCTAAGGAAGCTTTTTTTTCTGTCTGTTGATAGCTTTGAAGATTGTTAGAAATTTTAGCAAATCTTTTACTCTATGAATAATAACAAATACATGGGTCTTTCTTTGTGATGAGAACTGCTTAAGCTTTCAGTAATATTACGTTTTCATATACATATACAAATGTTACTTTGTATAACAGAAGAGCTAGGTGTTTTATGATCATTTTTAGGTGAAGAAATTGAGGTCCAGAAAAATTAAGTAACTTGCCCAAATTCACACAGCTAAATCAAAATCCTTGTTGCTATAGAGTGGCTTGGAAAATATTTTGTATGATGTTTCAGCTTAGATGAGAAGAGAGAAGGTCGGTTGAGGTGTGGCTTTGCTGGAAGCCTGTGAACGTGCTTGGAGATTCATGCTTGAATATCAATATCCCCTTAGAGATGTTGTTTTCTTGTGTTTCTTCTAAAGAGATCAGAATCATACAGAGGGTTCTAAGTTCACTGCATTTGTTGAGGGGAAAGAGTCAGCTCTTCCTTAGAGGTGTTACAGAAGTTAGTGTGCTGAGATGTGCTTGGCTTCACAGGGTGACTGCGTGAATCTGGGGGGTGCTGAAGGGCTCGTCCAGGCAACTGTCCTGTGGCTGCTCTAACAAATAACCACCAATTTAGTGGCTTAAAATGACAGAAATTTATTCTCTCATGCTTCTGGAGGCCAGAAGTCTGAATACCGTTTCACTGAGCTGGGATCAGAGTGTCGGCAGGGTCAGGCTCTCTCGGAAGGCTCTAGGGGAGCCTTGGACCCTTCGCCAGCTTTTGGGGCCTGCTGCAATCTTTGGCTTGTGGCAATATTGGGAGATAAATCATGTGCCCCACATAGGACATGTTCAAGTTTTAACTCAAGTTCCTGTGGGTGTGAACCCATTTATAAATAGGACCTTTGGTGATATTATCAGTTAAGGGGTGGATTCTTTTTTTTTTTTTTTTTTTTAAAGCACCAGGGCCGAGAATTGAACCCTGGACCTTGTATTTGGGAAGCTGACACTCAACCACTGAGCTACTTTGGCTCCTCTGAATTGTTTTTTGTGTTTGTTTCCTTGTTTATTTCTTTATTTTTTGTTGTTTGCTTGTTTGCTTGTTTTCAGGAGGCACCAGGGACTGAACCTGGGACCACCCATGTGGGAAGCAGGTGCTCAACCGCTTGAGCTACATCTGCTCCCTGGATTCATTTTTGAATAGGACCTTCGAAGACCTGATTTAGATGAGGCCAAATTGCATCAGGATAGGTCTTGCCATAATTCATATAACTGGAGTCCTTATAGAGCCAAGGAAATTCAGAAACAGTCAGTCAGAAAAAACTACAGGAAGAGACCAAGGAAACAGACCCGAATGTGATGGAGGTAGAGATGCAAGCCAAGGAGCCCCAAGGATTGTGGTGAGCCAGCATCAGAACGCTACGGGCTCGCCCCTGGCACGATCTTGCCTTTGGACTTCTAGCTGCCCAAACTGGGTGACAAGAAATTCCAGTTGTTTAAGCCAACCTATGTGTAGTATTTGTTATAGCAGCCCTGGCAAACTAAGACGGGCTGTCTCCCTCCAGCCTCTGCCTCCAGTTCCATATTATTGCCTCCTCTTCTGTGTGTTCCAAATCTCCCTCTGCCTCTCTCTTATAAGGACACTTGTGATCAGATTTAGGGAACAGCCAGATAATCCAGTATAATCTCCCTGGCAAGATCATTAACTTAATCATACCCTTAAAGACCCATTTTTTTTTTCCTTATAAGGTGACATTCACGGGTTCCAGGGGTTAGGAAGTGATATCTATTCCATCTACCACACTGAATCTGGATACTTCATGCCAACATCATATGTTTATGGCAGACAAAGGAAGAGGCATACAGGCAAGAGGCCAGAAGAAGAGAGCCTTCCTGCTCTCCAGACTTTAGGTGAAATGCCACAGTCAGTGTCTGGCAGAACAAAAGACCGAAGAAAAAGACTTAAGCAATACAAAGCTCTAGAGTAACCACAATGGAATGGTTTTTGCTGAGTTTGTTTATGGGATGAAAGAAAGGAGCCATGTTGGAAGCCCCCAGTGGTTTTCGGTCCTGGAAGTCATGTAGAAGTAGTCTGGGAGGAATGTGCTATTCAGGAGTGTAAAATGATTTCTTGTTCAAACAGACCGCAGGGCTTGAGCGGTAAAAAAACCAACAATAACTTTCCCAGAGTGGAAATGTAAGATGCCCTTCAAAAATTCATTAAAGTGGCCACTTGGGTACAAAGGAACACATTGTTTTGAGTCTTTTGCTGATTTTACTCCATGAAGTTTGGTTGTTGAGGGTGAAAAATGTAATTGAAGCATCCAAAAGTGGTAACTAAATGTTGAGGGGAGGATGATGGTCCCCATAGACGTGAGTAGGATGCTCTTTCCTGGTATCATTCATTGGTAGGGAATGGAGGGGGAATGAATGGACAGGAATGTGGAAGGTGCACATTCCTGTCCAGTCATTCCTTTAGATGAAGGAACAAACCAAAATACAGCTCCAGAAAGGAACATTAGCCAAACTGAGATCTTTTCTTGTAAAGTGCAGAAACGTCTATCGACGTGGACAGCAGAGCAACTTCCAGTTGATCATTTCTCTCCAAGACATGAGAAATAGGGGTGAGATTTTTCATTGACATTTTCCATATGTGGATTGTCAGTGCTTCTGAGCATGGTGGAAAGATAGAAAACACGTTTTCCTTACATGTGCACTTGTCATCTCTCGAAGTTCTGGGACTTCCTGAAGGTCAAAGGTCTTAACTCTTCCCTCCTCTTGCCTTCTTCTTCCTCACCATTAAACATCATATATAATTTATAAGCTCAAGTAAGTTCCGGAGAAGTCTTACCTATCCCCATTTTATCCAACACAGCTCACAAGATCTGCCAATTCCAGAATAGAGGTGCTTAAATTTAGGCCGACCATCTCTGTATTAGTCAGCCAAAGGGGAGCTGATGCAAAAATACCAGAAATCTGTTAACTTTTATAAAGGATATTTATTTGGGGCAGAAGCTTACAGTTACCAGGCCATAAAGCATCAGTTACTTCCCTCACCAAAGTCTCTTGCCACATGTTGGAGCAAGATGGCTGCCGATGTCTGCAAGGGTTCAGACTTCCTGGGGTCCTCTCTTCCCGGGGCTTGTTTCTTTCCAGGCTCAGCTGCTCTGCTCTCTCCACAAGGCCAACTGTAGACTATCAGATGAACGGCATCTCTCTTCCCGGGGCTTCTGCCGTGTCTAATGGAGCCTTCTCTCTTTCCTCATGTATCTGCTTCTCTGTGTGTTTTCTTCCCAGGGCTCCCATATCAAAACTCCAACCTCCTTTCTCTGAGGTGCAGTTTCTCTGTGTGTCCCCACCCACCAAGGGGGCAGGAACTCAACGTTCTACTGACGTGGCCCAATCAAAGCCTTAATCATTATTTAATCAAGTAAGAGTGAAACCTCGGACAAACCAGTTTACAAACATAATCAGTGTTTCTTTTTGGAATTCATCAATAATATCAAACTGCCATAATCTCTATGGCGATATTGTCACTAAAGACGAAGGTTTCTCCCATCACCCCCAAATCAATGACTTACTGCTTCCATTCTGTGTCCTATGGGACACCAAAAACTATCACCTACTGATTCCTTTCTGTAAAATGAATAACCACAACCTTGTTGCACCTCATTGTAGGGCTATGCAGTGGGGTAAATCATCTTATTAAACTGCTTGAGCATACCAATATATAAGGCATTGCCTTCCCTTTTCCGAAGGCAATTCTGTCTGTGACAACTCTGTGCACAGCAGATAGCAAAACTGAGCAGTCATCTGACTTCAAGGCCCCTCAATGGCAGTTCCAAGTCTCAGGTTGCTGATGGCTTTTGACCCTTTATCTCTTCCAAGGCTGCAATGTGGAAATATTATTTATGTTCTGTCACATAAATGTCTTTTCATCTCTGCCCTTTCAAAGCCCAATGTCCCCAAATTAAGCAAGTAATTGAGTTGCAGTCATCTGCCACATCATGTAGGGCATTTTATTGCTTTGATTACATTTCTGTTAGACTTGGTGTGGTAATAACCAGGCCTACGGCAGTGGTGATTAAGTTTGATGGTCCGTCATTGGCTGAGAATTCATTGAAATCTTCCAAATCTTTTTCAGTTTTTTAGACCCCGCTCAGACCCTGTATTCGGAAGGGAGCCCTCCCTACAATCCCTCATCTAAGGTGGCCTTTAACTCCTCTGAGCTCCTCTTGCTCATTGGCATAGGAGAATTGCATGACCTTCTCCCTGATGTCTGCAGCACACTTAAGCACTGGCACTCCAAGAACTGGGGAATATCTGCCTAGTTCAGTGATTTGCAATAGAACACTTTCAGTGGGGATGCATATACCTCTCATGGGAGAAATGCTGGTATCTCTGGAAGGGTGTTTGCGGTGTGAAAAAGTATATTCAATATAATTGTTTTCCCAACAGAAATTACAAGGAAGAGAAGTCTTCCAAATCTCCTATACTGGTGGGGATTCATGGATACATAGAAAATAGAGAAAATGTTATATGGGTATGAGTTAAACATAGCGTGACCAAACATCCCTGTTTTCCCAGCTCTGTCCCGATTTACACCTGTTGTGTAGGAATAATTATTTATAGCATGCCCTTTTACTCTCCAACTATCTTGGGGTAAACATTAGATTATATAGTCAGTCTAATTAAGCAAAGCTTGAGAAGAATTGATCTGATAAAATATGTCCAACTTTTGGTCATGCATTTCCACGAATGAAATCAAAACATGTCTAGTTACTTGCTGCTTATAAGCAAATTGTTTTCTGTACTTCTAAAAGATCCAGAGGAAAACGGTTGACTGCCAAGAACCAAGTACTGTTCTTGTAACTGAAATATTTAAATATAATTAAAAAGAGGAGTGATAGAAACCTTGAGTAAAGAAGTAGGAATAGGGAAGTTAAAAAAAAAAAATCTGTTACTCCCTCTTTGGGCATCCTGCATGTCTTCTCTTTGGCAACTACGCTTTTTACTCATCTTAACTTTGCCTTTACTCTGTGCTGTACAAGTAAGACATCTTGGCTCTAACTTTCTTTTGCAAGGAGGGAGTTGCAGAGATGAAGCCAATGCCTTAGAAAATTATGGCTCCAACATTGAGTTGGGTTGAATGATGATTCCTCTGCTGGTCATGGGGAGGACTTGGCCTCCTCCATTCCAGAGAAAACTGGCCAAGCAGCTTTGCTTTATGTCTACTGACCTTAACAATATGTTGTAATATGAACTGCAAGTAGTCATTAGTTTTTTTCAATGCAACATGAAAGACTGATTTAAAGAACCAAAACAATAATGGCATCAAAACAAAATAAATGTTTGCAATCAAGTTGGTTAAGTGACCATTACCAATGTATTTTTCTCTTGCTAAAATTTCATCTCTGGATTTTGGCATATTAATTCCCTCCCTATCCCATTGAGCTTGTAAGCAAAGAAAGATAAGTGACAACCTATTCCCAGCTGATGTCAGGAAGCCACCAGTTTGTGTGAATCCCTGATGGACAACAGTTAACTGTGAGTTTATCATCCCAGTATGTTCAGAAAAACATATATATATATATGTTTTGCTTGCTTACCTTGGTCATATTTATATTGTATGGGAGCTGACTGGTACAAGCTTGATGCTGCCATTTTGTTTTTTCTTGCATTGAAATAACTTGCTTTTCCCTTTCAGCAACTCCAGGTTTCAACAACTTGAAACTGGTTTAGAAACTGAGAGAAAATTTTCTCTGTGGTTATTATATCAGTGGGAAACATTATCTAGAAATGGGAGAGACTAGCCCTGGTTTGAGTCAACACATATATCAAGTTATGTGCTTTCCATCAACATGAGTCACAGGAATCCATGGTTAATAGTGTCCCAGAAAGTTTATATCTTATTGAAAATATTTGAAATTAAGTGATCTTTGTGGAAAAGTGAGTCTTTAAAAGGTTGGCTCACTGTTTCTATTACATGTAGTTTTTGACATGTCTTTATTATTCCTCTAATATATCCTGAACATATTTGACAATTTCTGTGGTCTGACTCGAAACACTGGAAGTGTGGGTAAATAATAAAAGAAAAATCCTTTGGGAGCATCTCTTTTTCCTCTTCTTTTGGTATATGAATGACTGAAAAAGAAAGTTGGCAGTTATCTATATGGTTTGGTTAAAGGACAATAGAAAATCCCAAACTTTAGGCCACACACTCTTTGTGTGTATATGTTGGGATTTAAAAATTATAATCAATTTTATTGAAACATATTCATAAACCATACAATCCATCTAAAGTGACAATCAATGGCATTTGGTTTAGTAACAGAATTGTGCATTCATCACTTAATAGAGCATTTTCATTACTCAAAAACAA
>JAQZBX010076341.1:0-14444 GCA_029593785.1 Cabassous unicinctus | reverse complement strand
TTTTTTTTTTTTTTGCCGATATAAGGGACCCAAAAGAAGTCCTCTGCTAGACCACCCCCCTTCACCGAGGGGACCCTAAATAGGCTCGTGGAAACTAATCAAGCACTTCCCACCTCCTGGCCTCCCCAGGGGAGCTGAAGCTCTGATGCTTGTCAGTGCAGAGCGATAAAATTGGCTGACTCCGCCCCCTCTGGAGCCAAGCCTCAGTGTCAGCGGGCTGCTGGGTAAATCAGGTTTCCTCAGCAGATTCGCCTCTCCCCTCAGCCTGGCGCTGCTTCAATCTGGCTTATCTGCTCCCCAAAGCTATGGGGGGGTCCAGGCATCCAAATCCACAGAAGTTAAAACCCTCTCCACCTTCTGTCAGAACCCACCCTCTCTCAGAGAATGCACACCGGGAGCGGGAGTTGCGAGTGTGGGATTCGCGGCTCAAACCAGCCTTTTCCCTGCGGGTGGGGCTCAACCATCTGTGTTAACCACCACAGGCAGGCTTAAAACTCACGAATCTCTGCCGATCACTCCACGCCGTTGATCTGCCTGCAGCTAGATGTCCCAAGCTTCTCGCTCCATGCGCCCACAGCACAGACCCCCGGGTAGGACCCTGTCCACAATCGGCCATCCTCAGAGAGCTAGTTAGTGAGTGTTCTCCTAAACCAACGCCATCTTGCCTCTGCATATACTGATCATGTGTTTTTTCCCCTTTGTTTTGGTAATGTGGTGTATTACATTAAGTTGCATACCTGGGATTAATCCCACTTCATCATTGTATATAATTCTTTTAATGCACTTTAAAATTCTATTTTTGTGTAAGTTTTTGAAGATTTTTGCATCTATATTCATTAGAGAAATTGATCTGTAATTTTCTTTTCTGGAAGTATCTTTATCTGGTTTTGGTTTTTGGTGATGTTGACTTTATAAAATAAGTTAGATATTGTTCCTGCCTTTTCAATTTTTTGGAAGAATTTGAGCATGATTGGTGGGTTGGTATTAATTCTTCTTTGAATGAGTGGTAGACTTCACCTGTGAAACCATCTGGTCCTGGGCTTTTCATTTTTGGGAGGTTTGGTTTTTTTGTTTGTTTGTTTTTTAAACTTATTGTACAGTTGCAAACATAATACAAAAACTATACAGATAACTCTAATATATCCCTATCAAGAAACCCAGATTTACTAACTTTTAACATTTTGTCTCATCAGTTATATCATTCTATCTCTCTATCTATCATCTATCTATCTATGATCTATGCATCTATATCATCTATCATCTATTTTCTAAATATTTAAGAGTAGGTTGTATACATCATACTTCTTGAGTACTTATTCCTTCCATATATATTCTCTAAGAACAAGGATATTCAGCTGTGTAACATTAAGTACAGTTATCAAGCTCAAGAAATTTACCATTGATATAAAACATTCAGTCTATATTGTAATTGTTTCCATTGTCCCAATAATGCCCTTTTGAAAATTTTGTCCTCTAATCTAGGATCATGTATTGAATTCAATTGTCATTATCTCTTTTTACTCTTTTTTTTTTTTGTAATTGTGGCAACTTATATACAACATACAATTTCTCATCTCAACCACCCCCCATCATAAAATTCACATTCACAGTGTTGTGCTACCCTCACCACCATCCACTACCAATCTTTTCCATCACCCCAAATAGAAACTTTGCATGCATTATGCATTAACTCCCCAGTCCCCCTCCACCCTACCCTCAACTCATCCCTGATAACCTGAATTCTACTTTTTGCTCTATAAATTTTCATATTCCAATTAATTCATATAGATAAAATGATACAATATGTGTCCTTTTATCTCTGGCTTATTTCATTCAACATTATATCTTTGAGGTCATTCCATGTTGTAGCAGGTATCAGAACTTCATTCCTTTGTACAGCCGAATAATATTCCATTGTATGTATATACCACATTTTGTTTATCTCTTCCTTTGTTGATGGACGTTTGGGCTCCTTCCACTTTTTTTGGCTATTTTAACTAATGCTGCTATGATCAATTGTGTACAAATATCTGTTTGAATCTCCGCTTTCAATTTTTTTCAGTATATACCTAGAAATGGAATTGCTAGGAATATGGTAGATCTATGTTTAACATTCTGAGGAACAGCCAAACTGTTTCCAAAGCAACTGCAACAATTTACATTATACCAGTGATGTACTAGGGTTCCTATTTCTCTTCATCCTTCCTAGCACTTGTTATTTCCCATTTTTAAAATAATAGCCATTCTAGAGAGTGCAAGTGGGATCTCATGGTTTTGATTTGCATGTCCCTAATGTCTAATGATGTTGAGCATCTTTTCATGTGCTTATTGACAATTTGGGTTATTTGCTTTTTGTTTTTGAGTTGAAGTGGTTCTTTATATATTCTGGATATTAAGCCCTTACCATAGAAATGGTTTCTAAGGATTTCCTCCCATTCTGTAGGTTGTCTTTCACTTTCTTAATACTGTCTTTTAGAGCACAAAAATTTTAGCTTTGTTGAAGCTTAGTTTATATATTTTTTTCCATTGTTGCTTTTATTTTGGTGTAAACTTTAAGAATCCATTGGGTAATACAAGGGCCTGAAGCTATTTACCTGTTCTTTCTAAGAGTTCTATAGTTTTAACTCTTATATTTAGGTTCTTGCTCCATTTTGAGTTAATTTTTGTATATGGTGTGAGGTAGAGGTCCAATTTCATTCTTTTGCTTGTGGATATGCAGTTTTCCAAGCACTATTTATTGAATTTAACAAAAGATATGAATAGACACATCCAACAAGCTCAACAAAATCCAAACAGTAGTCAGTGGAATGACATATTTAAACAGCTGAAAGGAAAAATTTGCCAAACAAAACATCTATATTTGGCAAAACTGACTTTCAAAAATGAGGGTGAGATTAAGGCATTCCCAGAAAAACAAAAGCTGAGAGAGTTCATTACCACTAAACCAGCCTTATAAGTGCTAGAGACTTCTCCAAGTTGAAAGGCAAGGACATTAGTCAATTAATTGAAGTTGTATGGAGAAATAAACATCTCCAGTAAAGGTAACGACATGAGTATATATAAATACCAGTACTAATTTTGGTGGGTAACTCACTTTGTTACTTCTTTCAGGTTCTGAAATGCAAAGAATAAAAATTATGATAAATCTATGGTTTGGGACTCATAATGTATAAATATGCAGTTTGTAACAAGAAAAATTAAAGTGGGGGATGGAGGTGGTATAGGGATATAGTTTGTGTATGTTATTGAAGTTAAGTTTGTATCAAATCAAAGGAAATTATTATAGATTTAGGATCTTAGACTTAAGCCTAATGGTAACAACAAAGATAATATTGGGAAAATATGCACAGAAGGAGATGAGAAGGGATTCTATAGGGTTCGCTACAAAAGAGCAACTTTATCATTGTAGTTTTATACTCTGTAACCCTAATAGCTAGTGATGTCGAGCATCATCTCGTGCTTTTTGGATATTTGTATTTCCCCATAGGAAAAATGTCTTTTCCAGTCTTTTGCCTATTTTTTAAATTGGGTTTCTTTTCTTTTTATCCATGAGTTGCATGATATCTTTATGTAACATGAAAATCAAGCCCCTATCGGATATGTGGTTTTGGAAAATTTTCACCCACTGAGTAGTCTGCCTTTTCACCTTCTTAAAAAGCCATTTAAAGCACAAAAGTTAATTTGGAGGAGGTCCCATTTTTCTATTTTTTTTGTTTTTGTTGCTTGTGCTTTGGGTGTAAGGTTTAAGACACTATTGCCTACTACAAGATCTTGAAAATGTTTCCCTATATTTTCTTCTAGCAGTTTTGTTTCTAGTTTTTATGTTTAGGTGCTTGATCCATTTTGAATTAATTTTTGCATAAGGTGTGAGATAAGGGTCCTCTTGCCTTTTTAAATTTTATTTATTTTTAAAGAAACATTAGATTGCATAAATGTGATATAAAAAGTATAGGGAATTCCCATATGCCCCACTCTCTCCCGTTTCCACACTTTCCCACATTAACAACATCCTTCATTAATGTGGTACATTTGTTAAAATTGATGAATACATATTGAAACATTGCCACTAACTATGGATTATAGTTTAATTTATAGTTTATACTCTGTCCCATACAATTTTATAAGTTATGACAAAATATATAATGACCTGTATCTGTCATTGCAACATCATGCAGGACAATTCCAATGTCCCCAAAATGCCCCAATATTACACCTATTCTTCCCTTTGCATCCCATCAGACCCTCCAGTGGCCATTGCCTCCACATTAATGATAAAAGTTCTACCATTGCTAGAAAAGCAATAAGTCTATAGTAGAATAATATTGCCTACTTTCATCCACTGTTCATTCCCCCATCTTGAGGATTTTGGGATGGTAATGACTGCCTCTAATTGAGAGGGGGCTAAGATCCCATGGGCCAGATGGATAGAACCCTCTTGCTTGTAGCTGGAGACTTTCTGTTCCTTGGGATGGGTGTTGTCCATCATCATCATCACCTTGTTAGTTGTCCTGGGTGAGTCCAGTGAACTGGAGAGTAGGTGTTGAAACTCTGCTGAGATTCAGGGCCCAACTGGCATATGGACTGACCAAAGACTTAAGTCTCTTGGACATACACCTATCAGGTACAGTATTAACTATAGGTTCAAATAGAAGGGGCAGAAGAGCCATGTGCTGGGAAACCACAAATGAATCCAACTCTGTCACAGTGGGGAGTATAAGTTCCAAGGTAAGGTTCCCCCACAGGGTACCAAACTCCTGAGCTGTCTGCCCTGCCTATAGTGACTGTATGTCTCTAGAGTCCTCAGGAGCCCTGGTATTTGAGATTGTGTTTACTGTGGCAGTCAATGAGATCCTGCTGAGATGTGTGTAAGCGTAACCTCTGAAAGGACTTCCCAACTCACTTTGAAATCACTTAGCCATATGAACTCATTTGTATTTACCATTTCCCCTTTATGGTCAAGGACTTTTCCCAAGTGCATTGCTAGTTGGTGCTTGGTAGTAATCCCTCAGTGCCAGGGAGGCTCATCCCTGGGAGTCATGGCCCATGCCCAGGGGAAGGTAGTGAGTTTAGCTTAGAGAGGGGCCACATATGAGCAACAAGGAGACCTTCAGGAGGTAACTCTTAGGCAACATATAATATTAGGCTAGGTTTCAATTTCAAAAGAAAAGGTTCATAAGTTCCATCATCAATAATAAGGGCTTGGTGCAATGATCCATCCTCCTCCACTAGGCATCACCCATGTTCTCAGGGGATTCTTGCTCTCCCATTAGAGAATGTAGCAGAATGCCCCAGGATGGGAGTTCAATATTCTTTTGGTTATTGTGTGGATCTCCACCCACCACGGCAATGCCCCATAACACTTGAACACATTCATATGCCTTAGAGTCTTGCCCCAGATGAATCCCCTCCCATACATCCCCCCATCACCAACACCCCACACCAATGTTCCTCGCCTGCCAAAGTTCTGACCCTTCTGTGATCCAAAACCTCTCCAAAGATGAAGCCAAGAAAGTAACCAAACAAAAATAATAAGAAAATGAAATAATAATGATAGTTTTAAAAATAACGTGAAAGCAAAAAATAAAAAATATATAATTTAGAAAAACCTTTTTTGACAGTATATATTTCATCGCTGTAAGGTCTTGCATGTACAGTGAGATTTTCTTCCATATGTTCCCCCAGTGTCTTTTTTTTATTTTTATTTTATCTTCAGAGAAGATTTAGGTTACAGAAAAGTCACATAGAGAGTATAGGGGGTTCCCATATACCCAATGCACTCCCCCTTTTCCCCTCTCCCCTATTAATAACATATTACATACAGATGGTACATTTGTTACAATTGATGTACAAATATTGAAGCATTGCTATTGACCATGGTTGATGGTTTACATTATGATTTACATTTTAGACCGTACCCTTTTATAAATTTTGATGAAATTTAAAATGGCCTGTATCCATTATTGTGAGATCATGCAGAACAAGTCTAATGCCCTAAAAATGCCCTATGTTCCATCTATTCTATTCTTCCCTCCCCCTCCCCTTGGGGTTAGATGTGGATGTCCAGTTCTCCCAGCTCCTTTTGTTGAATAGACAGTTCTGACCCAGCTGGCTGGGTTTGACAGCCCACTAACCATACATATGAGGATCTATTTCTGAACTCTCAATTCAATTCCATTGCTCAATATGTCCCTTACCATCCACTTTTTACCACTGTACCTAAGTAATATGCTTTAAAGTCAAGAGAGTCCTCCAACTTCATTCTTTTTAAAGCTACTTTTGGCTATACGGGGTCCTTATAATTGAAAATTGGCTTTTCTAATTCTGCAAAAAAGGCTGTTTGAATTTTTGGGGGGAATGTGTTCAATCTGTAAATCAGTTTGCATAGAATTGACATCTTAATGATATTTATTCTTTCAATCCAGGAACTTGGAATGGTCCCTCCATTTATTTAGGTCTTCTTTGGTTTCCTTCCGCAATGTTTTGTTTCTGAATATAGGTCCTTTACGTTCTTGCTTCTGTTTATTCCTAAATATGTGTTTATTCAAGTCATTATTATTTTTCTGGGTTCCTCCTCATAGTGTGCATTAGTAGTTTAGAAAAATGCTACTGATTTTTGCATATTAATCTTGTATCCAGCCAATTTGCTGAACTCATCTATTACTTCTAATAGTGGTATTGTGGATTTTCTAGTTATAGGATCATATCGTCAGGAAATAGTGAAAGTTTTACTTCTTCCTTTCCTATTTGGGTGCCTTTTATTTCTTTTCCTTGCCTAAATGCTCTAGCTAGAACCTCAAAAGTATAATATTGAATAACAGTGGTGTCAGTGGTTAGCCTTATCTTGTTCCCAATCTTAGCATGAAATGCTTTTAGTCTTTCACCATTGAGTACAGTTTTAGCTTTGGGTTTTCCATGTATGCACTTTATCATGTTGAGAAAGCTTTCCTTCTATTCCTATCTTTTGGATTGTTTTTAATCAAGAAAGAATGCTGTATTTTGTGAAATGCCTTTTCTGCATCAATCAAGATGATTATGTGATTTTTCTTCTTCAATTTATTAATGTGGTGTATTACACTGTTTTATTTTTCTTGTGCTGAACCATCCTTGCTTACCTGGGGTAAATCTCACTTGTTTGTGATGTATAATTATTTTAATGTGCTTTTAGATTCAGTTAGCAAGTATTTTATTGAGGATTTTTGTGTCTATAGTCATCAGAGATATTGGTCTGTAATTATATTTTTCTGTAATATCTTTATCTGGCTTTGCTATTAGGGCCATGTTGCCTTCATAGAGTGAGTTTGGTGGCATTCCCTCCTGTTCAATTTTTTGTTAGAATTTGAGCAAGTTTTTTTAATCAGATATTCTTTGAATGTTTGGTAGAATTCACCTGTGAAGCCATCTGGTCCTGAGCTTTTCATTTTGGGGAGGTTTTTAATGACTGTTTTGATCTCTTTACTTGTGATAGGTTTGTTGAAATCTTCTATTTCTTCTTGGGTCAGTGTAGGTTTTTCTTATGTTTCTAGGAAGTTTTTCATTTCATCAGTATTGTATAGTTTGTTGGCATACGTTGTTCATAGACTCTTCTCTTTCATATTTGAACAGTCAATGGTAATGTCCCCTCTCATTTCTGATTTTATTTATTCCATTGTCTGTTTTTCTTCATTAATCTAGTTAAGTGTTTGCTGATTTTGTTGATCCAGCTTTTGGTTTTGTTGATTCTATTTTTGTTTGTTCTCAATCTCCTCATTTGTGATTTCCTTCCTTCTGCTTGCTTTCTGATTAGTTTGCTGTTCTTTTTCTAGTTCTTCCTGGTGTGCAGTTAGAGCTTTGCTTTTAGCCCTCCCATCTTCCCCCCTCCCTCCCTCCATCCCTCCCTTCCTTCTTTCTCCTCCTCCTCCTTCTTCTTCCTTCTTCTTCCTTCTTCTCCTTCTTCTCCTTCTCCTTCTCCTTCTCCTTCTTCTTCTTCTTCTTTTCTTCCTCCCTCACTCCCTCCCTTCCTTTAACAGGAATGAACCCAGGACCTCCTACATGGGAAGAAAGCTCTCAACCTTTGAGCTACATCTGCTCCCCAATGAGAGTCTCTTTTTTCATTTATTTGTTTTTAGGAGGTAACTGGGAATTGAACCCATGACTTCGTATATGGAAAGCCAGCACTTGATCTACATCCACTCCCCATTTCTTCTTTTTTAATGTAGGCACTAAGCTATAAATTTCCCTCTCAGCACTGCCTTCACTGTATCCTATAGCTTTTGATATGTTTTGTTCTCATTTCCATTCATCTCACTACTGTTTTGTCTTGCAGTTTCTTCTTTGACTCTTTTGTTATTTAAGAGCATGTTGTTTAATCTCCATATATTTATGAAATTTCCCTTTATGGCCTTTTATTGAATTCCAGCTTCACTCTGTTATGATCAGAGAAAGTGCTTTATATAATTTCAATCTTTTTAAACTTATTGAGACTTGTCTTGTACCCCAATATATTGTCTATCCAGGTAAAATATCTGTTTGCCCTAGAGAAGTATGTATATCCTGCAGTTTGTGGGTATAATTTCTATAAATGTCTGTTAGGTCTAGTTCATTTATCATTTTAATCAAGTTCTCAGGTTTCTTTTTTATCCTCTCTCCAGATGTTCTAGCCAATGCTGAGTGGTGTGTTACAGTCTCCAGCAATTATTGTAGAGACATCTATTTCTCACTTCAGTTTTGCCAGCGTGTGCCTCATGTATCTTGGGGCACTCAAGTTAGATGTATGAATATTTATTACTGTTACTTGTTCTTGGTTAACTGCCCCTTTAATTAATATATAATCATCTGCTGCATCTCTTATAAGAGTTTTGCATTTAAAATTTATTTTGTCCAATATTAGTATCACTACTCCAGATCTCTTTTGATTACTATTAGCATGGAATATCTTTTTCCATCCTTTCTCTCTCTGCCTGACTGTATTCTTATGCCCAAAGTGAGTCTCTTTTAGACAGCATACAGATAGTTGGCTTATATT
Source organism: Cabassous unicinctus (assembly GCA_029593785.1). Lineage (NCBI taxonomy): Eukaryota > Metazoa > Chordata > Mammalia > Cingulata > Chlamyphoridae > Cabassous > Cabassous unicinctus. Next base: position 5,443 of record JAQZBX010076341.1, on the reverse strand, counting down.
TTTTATATCCATTCTTTCAATCGTATTACTTTAAAGGCATTACTTTCTTTGTAATTTTTATCCTTTGGCTTTTTGTTGTCATATCTTATATATTTTCTCTCATTTTACCCTTACTAATCTTCATTTCTACACTCTTCTCCAAGCCTCTCACCTTTGTCTTTTTCCTTCAGGCTGCAGCACTCCCTTTAGTATCTCTTGTATATTTGGTCACTTGGTGACAAACTCTCTCAGTTTTTGTTTGTCTCCAAAAATTTTCACCTCTCTCATTTTTGAAGGACAGTTTTGCAAGCTTAAGAATTCTTGGAGGGAGGCGGATGTGGCTCAATCGATGGGGCTCCCGTTTGCCATATGGGAGGCCCCGGGTTCATTTCCCGGGGCCTCCTGGTGAAGGCAAGCCGGCCCGCGTGGCGCGGTGGGCTGACGCATCAGGACGACCCAACAGAGGGAGACAAGCAGACACAGAGAATCACATGGCAGATGGACACGGCGGGCACGGGCAGCAGGGGGGGATAAATAAATAAATAAAATCTTTTTAAAAAATGATAAAAAAAAAAGAATTCTTGGAGGGAGAGGATGTGGCTCAAGCAATTGAGCTCCTGCCTCCCACATGGGAGGACCCGGTGCCTCCTGAAAAAAAAATACAAACATCAAACAAAACAAAAGGAAAACTCAACTCAGGGCAGACAATATGGCTCAGTGGTTGAGTGCCAGCTTCCCACATATGAGGTCCTGGGTTCAATCCCTAGCCCCCGGTACCTCAAAAAAAAAAAATAGAATTCTTGGAGAAAATATTAAAGTTCCATCCTGGGGAGTCCTGCTCTCAATTAGAGGGGAAAGAATCTCTCAAGAACGTAGGCAGTGCCTAATAAAAGAAAACAGAGCAATATGTCAAGCCCTCAATATTAACGCATGTAACTATGAAACTTATTCTCCAAAAATTGCAACTTAGTAATTACCATAGGTTCTGAGGGGAGGGGAATGGAAGAATAGATGGATGATGGGACATTTTTTAGGGCATTGGAATTTTTCTGAATGATATTGCAATGATGGATACAAACCATTATACATTTTGTCAAAACTTATAAAACTGTACGGTGCAAAATGGAAACCATAATGGAAACCATTGACCTTGGTTAGTAGCAGTGTTTCATTATTTGTTCAATTGCAACAAATGTACCAGACTCATGTAAGATGTTATTAATAGGGGAAAATATGAAAGAGGGTGAGGTTTGGGTATATGGGAATCCCTATATTTTCTATGTGACTTTTATGTAAACTAAAGCTTCCTTGAAAATAAAGTGAAAAAAATAAGACACTAGGGGAACATATAGAAGAAATTGTAACTGTACATAAAAGATATCAGATCTTATGGTGATGAAAGACACAATACAAAAAATTATTTTTTGTATTTATTTTTTATTTGTTTTTTGGCTTTGCTTTTGTGGAGGTTTTGAATTGCAGAAGGATCACAACTGTGGCAGGGGAGCATCACTGGAGTGGAGTATTGGTGTGTGGGGGGGTGTGGGCAGGGTTGCACCTGGGGCATGCCTCTATGGAATATGAATGTGTTCAAGTGGTCATGGGGTATCATCTCAGTGGGTGGAGACCCACACAATAAATGAAAGAATGTTGAATTCCCATCCTGGGTTGTCCTGCTACATTCTCTAATAGAGTGGCAAGAATCTCTAGAGTACATGGACAGTGCCTAGTGATGGAGGACAGACCAATATGCCAGGCCCTTGATTTTTTAAAAATTTTATTTTTAAAAAAATTTTAGATTACATAAATGTTACATAAAAAATATAAGGGATTCCCATATACCTCACTCCTCCCCCTCCCACACTTTTTCCCATTAACGCATCTTTCATTAGTTTGGTATATTTGTTACAATTGCTGGACACATATTTAAATATTGCTACTAACCATGAACTACAGTTGACATTATAGTTTACACTCTGTCCTGCACAATTTTATAGGTTTTGAGAAAATGTATAATGGCCTGTCTGTCATTGCAATGTCAGACAGAACAATTCCAATGTCCCCAAAATACCCAATGTTACACCTATTCTTCCCTTTCCCTCCCCTCAGAACCTTTGGTGACCACTGCCTTTATATCAATGTTATAAGTTCTCCTGTTACTACAATAATGTCTATGATTTCAATCTCCCTTTACTTTTGTTCATTTCTCATCTTGAGGATTTTGCAATGGTGACACCTTCACTGCTTCAGATTGAGAGGGGGCTTAGATCTTATGGTGAAGATGGAAGAAACTGTTTTGCTTGCAGTTGTAGATATTCTGCATTTTAGAGGTGGGGGTTGTCCATCATCATCATTTTGTTAGTTGTCCTGGGCAAGTCAGATGAACTGGAGAGTAGGTGTTGTCTACAACTCTGCTGAGATTCAGGGTTCAATCATCATATGAACAGACTAAAGATTTAAATCTCTGAGACATATTTGTAATGGGTATAGTGCTAATAATAGGTTCAAAAAGGGGTAGAAGAATCATGTGTAGGGAAGCTATAAATGAGTCTAACTTTGTTACTTTAAGGAAATACGTTATTATATATTCCATGGTAAGGCCCACTGATGGGGTGCTGATTTCATGGGGTTGTGTGTCTTGCCTTTTGCATCCAGATGTCTCTAGAGCACTCAGGTGCACCCGTTTGAGGCTTTGTTCACTCTTGCAGTTAGTGAGACCTGCCTGAGAAGTGCATAAGTGTAACCTCTGGAATGACCTCCCAATTCACTTTGAAATCTCTTAGCCATAAAAACCCATTTGTTTTTTATTTTTCCTCCTTTTGTTCAAGATCTTTTTCCAAATGCATCACCGGTTGGTGCTTGGTAATAATTCCTTGGTGTCAAGGAGGCTTTTCTGTGGGAGTGATGTCCCACACCGGGGGGAAGATAGTGCTGAGTTTGGCTTAGAGAGAAGCCACATTTGAATAGCAAGGCGGTTTTCAGGAGGTAACTCTTATTGTCTCCATATTTTTTTATGAGAGATCAGCACTTATTGAGTTTCCCTTGTTTATAATGCATTGCTTTTCTTTGCTGCTTTCAGAATCCTCTCTTTAGCGCTGTCATTTGACATTCTGAATAGTAGAATAGAGTAGGTCTATTCAGAGTTTTTCTGTTTGTGGTACATTGTCATTGGATATTGATATTTATGTCTTTCATAAGGGATGAGATATTTTTGGTCATTATTTTCTCAAATAGTCTTCCTGCTCCTTTTTCCTACTCTTCTCCTTCTGGGATACTTATAGTGCATATGTTTGTATGTATCTTATAGTCATTCAATTCCCTGAGACCCTGTTACATTTTTCCATTCTTTTCTTTTTCTCTTCTCCTGTCTTTTCAAGTTCAGATGTTCTGTTTTCTAATTCATTAATTCTGTCCTCAGCCAATTCAAATCTGTTGTTATATGCATCTAATGTATTTCTAATCTCATCCACTTTGTCTTTCATTCCCATAAGCTCTGTTACTTTTCTTTTCAGGCTTTCTAATTATTCTTTATGCTTACCCAGTGCCTTCTTAATATCATTTATTTCTTTAGCCATACTTTCGTTCATCTCCTTGAATTGCTTTAGGAGATTTGTGTGAACATCACTGATTAGTTGTATTAAATCCTACGTCTCATCAGGATTTTTGATTTGTTCCTTTGGCTAGGCTATATCCTCCTGTTTCTTAGTATGGCATGTAATTTTTTGCTGATGTCTAGGTATCTGATTATGTTGGTGATTGTACTCTTGGTCAAGTCTCTCTTTTCCCTAGTGCATTTTTTCGTGGTTCTTCCTTGATTTTTGGTTCACCTTCTTCTAAAACTTCAAGATTGCTCTGTTTATATTATCAAAACAAGGCCAGGAACCCACTGGTGGGGTCCAGACCAGATCCACTTGTGCCAGGGACTAGGGGCAAGAGACAAGCTTTGTCTTCCTTCACTTTTCTGGCCTGCAGGTGACTCTATTCATCAAACCCTTCCACTAAGGTGGATCTTTGAATTTCCACTGGCTGGATTTTCTGAGCTGTTTGGGGCCCCAATTCAAAACTAGGCTCTGCTGTTTAAACTTACAGAAGAGAAACCACATTCATCCCTCCTCACCCTCCCTCTTCCCAGGGAGGAGTATGCCCATTCCCTTCTCAGTTGGCTGCCATTAGTTGTGTGTTTCACCAAGGCTGTTTGCCTCAAGGATGGGGGATGGACTGTGTTCCTAGCCATGGGGGCATGTAACTCACAGTTTTCCTTTTGGCCTCTTCATCTCTCTGTCCCAAATCTCTCCTAGACGATGCACATGGCACTCTCCTGTCTGCAGATCCCCAAAACAGCTCCTTCAGGCAGCCTCTGCTTTTCCGCCACCATTTTTTAAGAGTGCTGTGCCCTGTCTGACCTACTCCTATGCCATCTTCCCCTACTCACAGTTCTTTACTTCAGTATGTCAGCCTCTTCCTGCCACTCTTCACTGGATGCTGTACTGTACTCCCCTGGCCTCCAGAGCCCCAGAACAGATGTCAGACAGTTCTATTTTGGAGGAGCTGTGAGTTCTGGGGCTCCATACTCCTGCATCTTCCTGGAAGTTTTCCTAATTGTGGTTTTGATTTACATTTCTGTAACGCTTAATGACTTTGAACATCTTTGCATGTCCTTTTTGGCGATTTGTATATCTTCTTTGAAGAAATATCTATTCTAATCTTTAGCCCATTTTTAAATTGGGTCATATATCTTTTTGATGTTCAGGTGTAGATGTTCTTTATAAGTTCTAGATATTCAACTTTATCAGACATTTGATTTCCATATATTTTCTGCCTTTCTGTAGGTTGTCTTTTTACTTTCATGGTAAAGTATATTCATGCACAAAATTTTAATTTTGATGTCATCCCATCATCTATTTTTTTCTTTCCTTATTCATGCTTTTTGTGTAAAATCTAGGAAACCACCACCTGACACAATGTCCTGAAAATGTTACCTGTGTTTTCTTCTAGGACTTTTATAGTAATAGTCTTATATTTAGTTTGGTGTTCAATTTTTAGTAGATTTTTGTATGTGGTGACAGGTAGGTCTATAACTTTAGCCATTTCCATATGGCTGTCCAGTTCTGAGAGCACCATTTGATGATGAGTTTATTCTTTCCCCAATGAGTGTTAAAGATCACTGGGCCAAGGTGTGAGGGTTGGTTTGTAAACTCTCATTTCAATTTCATTGGTGCATGGTTCCATCCTTTTGCCACAGCCATGCTTTTTTGTTGTTGTTATTATTGAGGTTGCGATTTCCCTCTTCCTCGGGGGGTGCGACGGTGGAAGAGGAGACCCGGTGCTGGTGGCCCGGCTGGCGTGTGGGGGAATCCGGTGTGGAGGGCGACGCAGTAAAGAAGCTGCGGAGACGAGGCTGGTGGCGCAGGTCTACTTTATTAGGGAAGTGCAGTACAATTTATAGGGTTTAGGGCTACCGTGT
>JAQZBX010076340.1:0-14443 GCA_029593785.1 Cabassous unicinctus | reverse complement strand
GAAAACAGAAAGGCAGAAACAGATGGTGAAGGGGAATCTCTAGGTTCTGGTGACCTGTAAGACTGACAGGGAGAAATTTCAGTAGGAGTGAATAGTGCTGTCCTTAATCCAGATGGGAACCAGAGGAGCAGCGGACAAGGACAGGATGGGGTGGGGGGTGGGAGGGGAGGTGGGGTAGGTGGCAGAATGAGCTCCATCTCGGACACATTGAGTTGTTGAGTTCCAGGTGCCTGTCCCTGTGGCTCTGTGAATCTGGTGCTCAGCGTGGCTGGAGTCAGAGTTTTGAGAGAGATCAGCAAATAATAGTTGAAGCCCTGGGCTGGATGAGATTATTCACAGAGAAGACAAGAAGCAAGAAAAGCCAGGAAGCAGATGTGGCTCAAGTGAATGAGCTCCTGCCTACTACATAGGAGGTCCCTGGTTCGGTTCCCCGTGCCTCCTAAAGAAGACAGTGAGCTGGCATGACGGGCAGGCACAGCAAGCTGACGCAACAAGAGACACAAGAAGAAAAACATAATGAGAGACACAACAAAGCAGGGAGCGGAGGTTCCCGGTTTCTCCTAAACAAGACGAGCAACACAGCGAGCTGACACGACGGGCAGGTACGGTGAGCTGGCACAAGATGACGGAACAAGAGACACAAGAAGAAAAAAACAAAACATAATGAGGTACACAAAAAAGCAGGGACTGGAGGTGGCTCAAGTGATCAGGCGCCTCCCTCCCACATCAGAGTTCCTGGATCTGGTTCCCAGTGCCTCCTAAAGAAACAACTCCAGGGAGCGCCATTTACATAAAATGCAATGTAAGTGTTGCTCTCTAGAATTGGGCCACTCAGCAGGCCTGTCAATTCTGTTCCTTCTCTTTAAACAAAAACATGGAATATAGAAAGTTTAAAGGGTTATCAATCTCTTGTTCAACAAATATTTATTGAGCATCTACTGGCAGCCGTAGTGCTAGGCCCTGGGCATGCAGGGCTGAATGGAGGCCCTTCATAGAGATTGGAGTCTAGGGATTTGGCCTGAAAATACATATTTCAGTGTCCAAGTAAAACCATATGAAAATTATATGTAGAAAAGAAGCCATAGAATCAAGTGACCCCAAGGCGAGCATCCAAGCCCCGTCCTGGGCTCCTGGGAACCATGGCCCCTGGCCTGGCAGGGTCACTACACGCAGATACCCGCCAGGGGGAGGCAGGAAAAGCTCCACCGTCCGAGGTGGCGCCCCCCTGAGGCTGAGGAGGAGAGTCGTCTCCGCGCAGGCCTGCCTCATGGCGCTAGCGTCAGGGAACGCTCAGCTGCCATCGTGTCCGACTCCCCCCAGTCTCCAGGCGTATGGAGCACAGCAGAGCTTCTCAGGCCACATGCTTGCAGATTTTTCCAGAACAGCGAACCTTCCTGGGGATCCAATCTGAACGGCAGCATGTGTCACAGAAACTTAAGAGTGAGCCTGGAGCCATGTAGTTCCAAGTGAAACCAGTGCAAGCGCTGCCTAGCTCTAAACTGCAGGGCTTGGGGTAGCGAGAAGGTCTGGGCGGGGAGGGGACAGGTGGGGGGAGCTTGGGTCGTGGGGGGCAGCTTGGGTCATGGGCCTCCCCATTGGCACGCACCTGCGGTTGCCAGGTACACATGTAACCCAGAACACAAAGGCTCTTTGTTCTCACAACAGGCTTGTTCCATTCTGGTTTCCCCGAAAACAGTGTGCTTGAGAGGACTGTGTGAAGGGACCTCCCTCACAAATTCCCCTGCGAAGGAACCCGCTGGAGCACGGTGATTTCTGTTGTTTGTTGTTGTGGCCTCTTCTTTCATGAACTCCTTGTTATCTGTTAATACACCTGCTTCCCACTGGGGGGGCTGCTACTTCCCTGGCTGCAAGAGCCAGGGGCTGGTGGGGGGAGGGAGCCCACCAGGGCAAAGCCGCCCTGGGCACTTCCCAAAGGGGAGACTATTTCACCAAGTCAATATCAAAGGGTCTTTGGAAATACTCACCTAGCACGCGTGAAAGTGGTCTCAGAATTAGTGCATGGATTTTAACCCCCAGGAAAAGGAGATTTTTCCAGAAATCAAAGATTTACTTAAGGGAAACAGAAGAACTTGGGCTCTGGAATCAGAAAGGCCTGGGTCAAATCCTAACTCTCCTACCTACGAGCCATGTGGGCTGACAGCTAACAACTTCCCTGAGCCTCACTCTCCTCATCTGAAAAATAGTGATGATGATAATACACCAGCACCCCAAGGGCAATATGAAGGTTAGGGGTTTTGCACGGAAATCTCATAGCACACAGTAGGCGCTCAATAAATGAGAGTTACTATTTTTATTTTATTTATTTTTAAAATTTCCTCCTACGTCTCCCCGCCTCCACTATGTCTCCCTCATCTGTTTGCTCGTTATTTTTGCTCATTGTTTGCACTCATCTGCTCATTGTTTAGGTTTGTTGTCTGCTCATTTGGGGGGATTTTTTTTCTGGTCATTGTCTGTTTTTTCCTTTAGGAGGCACCAGGAACTGAAAGCAGGTCCTCCCATGTGGGAGGTGGGTGCTGAACTGCTTGAGTCACATCTGCTCCCTGCTCGTTTATTTTTGCTCATCTGCTTGTTGTTTTTCCTTGTTGTCTGCTTGTTGTTTTTGCTCAATGTCTGTTCATTGTCTGCTTGTCATTTGTCTTCTTTAAGAGGCACGGGGGTGGAGGGGGGAAGCGGGTGTGGCTCAATGGATAGAGCTCCCGTTTACCATATGGGAGGCCCCAGGTTCGCTTCCCGGGGCCTCCTTGTGAGAGCAGGCCGGCCCGTGCGGTGCGGTGGGCTGATGCAGCAGGACCTCACAGCAAGGGGGAGATAAGCAGACACGGAAGAAACACACAGCGAATGGACACAGTAAAACACAAGCAGCGAGGGGGGGATAAATAAATAAATAAATAAATCTTTAAAAAAAAAGAGGCACCGGGACCAAACCCAGGACCTCCCATGTGGTAAGTGGGCACTCAACTGCTTGAGCCACATCCGCTCCCTATTTTGTATTTTATTTTTCAAACCCGCTTTCCGAGGATGACGTGAAACTGCATTTCTTCTGTGATTAGGTTATGTGTTACTGTACACCTACCAAAACAGATGCCTTTCCAAAGTCTTTATGCAACTGAATTCTTCTAAAATTGGGGTTTCTACCATCAGAAAGAGCCTGGCAGGCAGGCTTGACTCTTGCTTGCCTGTGAAACACATTATTTCTTCTCAGATGCAAGTGAATGTTCTCTTAGAAGGGTTGCTTCTCTCTCATGTGTTGCTGCCTCAGCTGCCTTTAGATTAAGAGGCTCATCCCTGGTCATCACCTGTGGTTCCTGTGGCCACCGGCCCACCTGTCGACACGTGGCTGATGCTGACAGGCTGTATCCAGAGCCAGTGTTTCTTGCTAAGTTTCCCTCAGATCCTGTTTTGGGAGGGGGGCTGTAGATATTATCAGCACCCAGATTTCCATCAGCCTGAGCTGGAAGGAAAATTTCATTTCTAAGGGAAGAAGAAAAGATACTGCAAATATGAATATTTTGCAGCTGTTCTGGACTCATCCATCCATCCATCCATCCATCCATCCATCCATCCATCTATCCATTCATCCATCCACCCAAACATCCATTCAACCCTCTAACCATCCATCCATCATCCTTCCACTCATTCATTCCTGCACTGAGCACTACGTTTGAGCACCTGTGACAAGCATATGAGGCATGTGAGGCACAGGGGATCATAGATAAAGAAGATGGATTCTCACAGTCAAGTAGGGGACCATTAAGGGAGGCAGTTAGGGAAAGAGGCACTTATTATGCAGTGTGATAAGTGTGGGGCAAGGGATGGAGAAAAGGAGAGAGAGCGAGAGAGACTGAACGTATGCTTAGGAAACACATCCTGGGGCTTCATGTCAGGGAGGCCACCTGGAGTTGATGACGTTTCATGGCCCTGCAAAGCACAATAAGAGTTAGCCAGGCAGAAAGAAGAGCAAGTGTGAGGCCCAGAGGCCAGAGGTTGCAGCACGTTCCCAGCCTGAGGAGGCCTATGGCAGCCCCAAGGGTGGGCTGAGCTTAGGGCTTCCTAGTCCTTTTTGAGACATGAACCCATTTTGCAGTTGGGTAAGACCTATGGATCCCCTTACAGAATAATGTTTTTACATGCATAGAACAAAATGAAATAAAATGCATAGGATTATAAAGGAAACCAATTACACTGAAATAGTTATCAAAATATTTATAAAGACTAATGGATGTGCTTCTATTAACACATTAATTCACTAGCAACAGGTCAACAAGTATCATAGTTTCTAAATGGTGGTATATGTAAATCTTTCAAGATATCTGCAATAACTGCAAAATAATATGAAAATATCTATGGTTTTCATGGGTATCCAACTACTAGTGCTGCAAAAACACTATGGTTTGATCCCTACTTTCATACTTAAAGGAAGCGTTAAATTTCAGTTAGAAGTTAGTAGAAAGTATATTTTCCCCATTGGAGTTCACAGTCTCCAAGTTTACAAACAACTATCCCCAGCAAAATTAGCTCCTCCTGCCCTACCCGCTCCAGCCACTCTCTGTTAGCACATCTTAAGACCTATAACTGGGAAGCAGATGTGGCTCAAGCAATTGAGCTCCCGCCTACCACATGGGAGGTCCCGGGTTTGGTTCTTGGTGCCTCCTGGAAAAGGCGAGCAAGACAGCAAGCTGGTGCAACATGCAGCGAGCTGACACAACAAGATGACGCAACAAGGAGAGACAAAGAGGAAAGACAATGAGAGACACAACAAAGCAGGGAGCCGAGGTGGCTCAAGCAATTGAGTGCCTCTCTCCCACGTGGGAGGTCCCAGTTTCGGTTTCTGGTGCCTCCTAAAGAGAAGACACATAAGAGCAGACAGCAAAATGGACACAGAGAGCAGACAGCAAGTGCAAACAAGGGTGGGGTGGGGGATAAATACATAAATAAAATAAATCTTTAAAAAGGGGGAAAAGATCTGTAACTATACCACTGATATATTTGTGTCCATCATCATCTCTGTACATGTTTGTTGAATGAATTAATACCTGTCATACTAAGGACTTCAGACTATGGAAAGGGATTGGGGGGAGTAGGGTGGCATGATGAGATTTACCTAAGGATTTCAAACAGAGTCTGAGAGAAGAAATCTCTGAGGTGAACTACATCTGCTAGATCGATTATGGCCCTGGTGAGGGACCAGGATGGATGAAGAGGAGCTCTAGTGCTTTCACAGTTTGTGTGACGACCTTGCTCTTCCTATTATCCATTCATTCAACCAATATTTACTGAGAACTTACTAGATGAAAGGCATTGCCTCACACAAAGATGGATAGATATGGTCCCCTTGAGTTTGGAGGATGACCCACAGGCAAAATTTCACATTCAAGAATTTCTTTGTTAATTAATTAGATATATGTGTAATGAGTGCTGTGAATGCGCTTGGCAGTAGTCTGTGGCCCGTCCTTGAACAATGTTATACAATCTTGTAGGGAAGACAAGACATTCACCTAATAACTGTTACATGAGATAAAGATGCTGAATGCCATAGGCCAGGTCCAAATTAAAGGAGATTTGTCCAAGGGGAGAGAGAGCCAGCTACTGAAAAGGAAGAAATGGATTGATTTGGGCAGGTATCACGGAGAAAGTAGCATTTGAGCTTAGCCCAGGAAGTTGGGCAGGGTTTGAATAAAATTGATTTTCAATGGCTTATCCCTTGCCAGTAGAGAATGATTCCAGATTGGAATTCTTTGTCTTACTACTTGATGTTTCCTTATTAAAGGCCCAATTCAAATTATTAGACACTATGAATAAACCTTCCTCATCCAAATTTTAATCCCATATGTCTTCAGCATTTGGTTGGAGTGCTAAAGCAATCATGCATAGTTCTAAATTTATTTTTGAGGTTGACAATGTGAAGCTTTTCAAATAGTTCCTTATCATAAGGAAAACATACATATATTTTACTTCACTTGTGGAATTCATGTAACTCCTAGTTCTTGGCAAATTTTAAGACCAGTTGTGGAAAACTAAGGCGTCTTAGGAAATAAAAATAGAAGTTCATCTTTAACCACCAGGGACTATAGTTTAATGTCAAGGAGATATTATAAAATACAAGATGCAGCATTAAAGTATCATTCATTTGAAGCTCACAAAGATGGGAAAAGAATAAATACTGAATTATAAGGATATGTATTAGAGAAGTTTTTTAAAACTCTAGGAATTTACAGGGAAATAATTTTTTAGTCCTCTCAAAATATGCTCTTGAACCCCAGTTTGAGAAATCATTGACTTAAGAAACTTAGTCTGTTTTATGAAATATCAAATGTGAATTACCATTGTAATTTTTCTCTTTATAACTGCAAATTTTTAAATATTATCACTGGGGAGTGGGTGTGGCTCAGTTGGTTGAGAGCCTGCTTCCCATGTATGAGGTCCTGGGTTGAATTCCTGCTGCATCCTGGAAAATATGTGCTTACTTCCCAGGACTCCAGCTCAAAAACTCAGCATCAAAAACTTCAACTCTGATGCGAATATTTTCGCTGTACTGATTTTGTGATAATCAGGGTAAGTTAAACATTCACTATATTAGAAACCATGCATGTGTTCCCAGACCTAGATTTTCTCCCTAGGTCTGGTTTTTAGAATGCTGGTGATAAACTAAGTCTGATTTATTATATGACCATCCTGTATGGGAAATGACTGTAACTCTAGGTATCTTTGGTCAACCTCAAGTGATATAGCAGGGGATGGATGTGGCTCAAATGGTTGGGCATCTGTCTCCCATATGGAGGGACCTGGGTTCAATCCCCAGGACCTCCTGGTAAAAATTAAAAAAAGAAAAATATAGAAGGCACACGGGCCTCCAGGCTCTGTGCACGGGTGTGCCGCCAGGCCCCGTGAGCGGGTGAACCCCTCAGGCCCCAGGAGCCATGCAGCAAGATGATGACATAACAGGAGAGTGACACAAGGGAGAGCCAAGACGAGATGAGCCAAAAAACCAGGAACTAGGGTGGTGCAAGAGGGTAGGATGCCTCTCTCCCACATCAGAGGTTCCAAGGATCAAATCCCAGTGAAGACAGAAAGAGAGGGCAGGAAATGGACACAGAGAGTTGCTCAGCGAATGGACACAAAAACAGCAAAAACGGGGTGGGGGGGTGTAAAAATGGATAAAAGTAAATAAATAAATAAATCCTTTAAAAGACGTGTGTAGGGGAATAAGATACGGACTATAGTTAGTAGTAATACTTTAACGATGCTCTTTCATAATTTTTTAAAACGTTTCACAACAATGCAAAGTATTTGTGATGAGATTGTATGAGAGCCCTGTATGGTGTTATGCATGTTTGTTTTGTAAGTTCACAATGTTTACTGAACACTTATTGTTTATGTATGTTCATGTATGAATGATATACTTCAATAAATTGTTAAAAAAAAAAAAAAAAAACTTCAGCTCTGTCCTTTGCCATGTCTTTTATCTGTGAGTCTCCACCCACCAAGGGGCGGGGACTCAAGGCCCTACTGATGTGGCCCAATCAAAGTCCTAATCATAGTTTAATCACGCCCAGAGGAACAGACCAGTTTAAAAACATAATGCAATATCTATTTTTGGAGTCATAAATAATGCCAATCTGCTACACTCCACCCTCTGAATTCCAAAAAGGCATTAAAATATTCAAAAAACCTTATTTCAGTAACAATACTAAGTACAAAATCATATCATAATCAGTTTAAAGAAATACAGTTTGTCTTGGGGCAAAGTCCCATCTGCTGCAGACCTCTGAAACTTACAAAACAATTTATCTGCTTCCAACACACAAATGGACAGTTAAAGGATAAACATTTTCATTACAATAAGGAGAAATTGGGAGGGAAACATGAGTCATGGGTCCTTTACAGTTCAATAAACCTGCAGGACACACTTCATTAGATGTCAAAGTCTGAGAGTCATTCTTAAAGACAATGGTTTCTTTTCCTTGGGGTTTTATGAGGACCCACCCTTTCCACAGGCTTACCCAATGGCCATTTTCTTGGTTCTATCCTCATCAAGCACATCCATCCTCTTCAATTGCCGGGGCAAACCCACCCTCTCCGTACACATGGGTGGGGTTCCTCTTTTGGCCCAAGGTGATGTCTTAATTCCAGATCTCAGCTTCCATGGTTTTCCTCTTAAACTTGTTTTTCCTTCTATCTTTCCTTTCCATGTACCTTTTAGTCCAAGCTGACAGTGGTTTTGCTCGTATAACTCTCTCAAAAAGCTTGTTGGTTTAGCATGCAAGAAGCAGGGGTCCAAGCCATCAGACAGTAAGACTTTCCACAAGTCTTTCCGAGATAACTGCATCTTCAATCCTGATTTACAAGTTCCAAGTTTAGTTAAGTCCTCAAATGGGGCACTATTGTCTGGGAGCTTGATTTCCAGAGGCTTGGAATTTCTGTAATCTGTTTTCTTTGTGGCCAAAAGTTCAGTCCTCAGTGTATTTTCCTCATCTACCATTTTGCTATTAGCTGCAAGGAGAAGCCAAAGCCACATTCTCCAGGTTTACTTTGGAAAGTTCTTCAGCTAAATGCCCAGGCTCACTATTTTCAAATTCTTCCTTCCATGAAACATCTTGCTAAGTTCTCTGTGAATTTAAAACACGGATAGCCTTTCCTCCAGTTTCTAATAGTAGTTTCATCATTTACTTCTAAGGCCTCATAAAAAGTCTCTTTAGCATCCATCTCACAATTATTTACTTCTAAGTCCTTATCAAAAATAACTTTAGGCTCCATTTTGCTACCAACAGTCTCTGTAAAGCAATCTAGGCCTTTTCCCATCAAGCATCTCACAATTCCTCCAAAAAATACCCCTTACCCACTTATAAAACTGTTCCAGCATTTTGGTAATTGCCCCTCCCCTAGCCAGGCACCCACAAGCCCTTTTGCACTGTGTCATCAGTTCATTTTAATGTTTACAAATTAACCTGAATGCAGCATAGTAATGAGAGGACTTGGGGACCTAAAACGGATTGTGATACATACATATTTTATAAGGTCTTTGTGGATCAACATAAAACAAAAGGAAATTTGCTCCTCACAACACACTTTTGAATGAGCATTTTCATTTATTTTTCATCTTCTAGTCTCATTCCATAAAGGGACTTTGAGGTAGCTAGAACAAAGACGACAGCCTGACATAGGCTTGGAAGAGGGGTGTAACCATTGGCCAATTTGTTGTAATTATGAATTCCAAAAATATAATTGGATCATGATTGTAAACTGATCTGTTAATCTGGGCATGATTAAGTTATGATTAGGGCACTGACTGGGCCATGTCAGTACGGCATTAAGCCCCCCCCCTTGATGGGTGGGGAATCAAATATAAAAGGCAAGGCAAAGAACAGACTTGAAGCAGTCTTTTGAGAAGCAGTTTTGGGTAAGGTAAGAAGGCCCCAGGAGAAGAGAAGCAAGCCGTTCGCCTGATCGTCTACAGCTGACCTTGTGGAGGAAACAGGAGCTAAGCCCGGAGAGAAACGCAGCCCCAGGAAGAGAGGAACCCCAGAAGCCTGAACCCTTGCAAACGCTGACAGCTGTCTTGCTCTAACACGTGGCAATGGACTGTGGTGAGAGAAGAAACTTAATGCTTTATGGCCTGGTATCTGTGGACTTCTACCCCAAATAAATACCCTTTGTAAAATGAGGGGATTCTCATTTTACTAATGCTGAAAGTTAACTGTAGAACCGGCTGCCTGCCAGATCCCAGAAAATGTCCCTTTTTCCCCCATTTTGAAAGTCAGTCTCACTCCTCTCCAGGGTGTAGTTCTGAAGTAAAGAAAACCTAAGGGCTCACTTGTCTTCGACACCTAACAAACGTCTACTTCAGCCCTGGATTACTACAAACCAGGGGCCCTGGTAACCACTGTAGATACCAGGGTTAATTCACTCATCCTCTCATCCACGTATATATTCTTTCAACAAGTGGGCCATCACCAGGCACGGTAGTAAGGGGGATACCGAGTTGGAGCAAGTGCGGTTCCCATCGGGCTGGGACAGCAATTAACCAGCCATCGTGGTCCAGCATGACGAGTGAAGAAAGAGGAAAGAGGATGCTATGGGAGCTCAGAAGAATGACTCCTAGCCCAGAATGGGAGCTCAGGAACAAGTTTCCTTGGAAAAAAAAAAAAAGGTGATATTTGAATTAAGTAGGTTCTAGCAAGAGGAATGGGGTGGGGAAGGCATTCTGAGCCGAGGAAACAGGAAGTGTGAAGGCTTGGAAGGCAAGGCACTTCACGGTGTATCTATTGCTCTCCAGTTTGGATCATCTTAGGCTGACCCTTGAGAAGCTCCAAAGCCAAGAGCTTGTTCCAGAACTGAGGCAGCCTCCTGCCTGGGGCCATCCAACCACCAATTGGGAACCATCTGAATTAGATAATACCTCTGCCTGGACAGACCTCCTGGGACACAGTCAGCCCCAGCGTTTCTGGGTGGGGTGGAAGGTTATATTTGCTGCTGAATGCACTAGGGGCTGAGCATAAGCACAAACAGAAGGGGATTTTCTCTTTTTACAAGTGGGGAGAAGGAGTCTCCATCTGGTTTTCTAGAGCACCCCTCCAAGACCTAAAGAATTCCCCCCCCTTTTTTTTTAAAGGAATGTGAGACCTTTATTATTATTTTTTTAATATCTTTTTTATTAGAGAAGTTGTGAGCTTACCAAACAATCATTCATAACATGCAGAATTCCCATATATCACCCTTCCACCAACACTTGCATTGTTGCGAAACATTTGTTACATATGAAAGAACATGATCAAGATATTACTACTATGGTCCATAGCTTTCATTTGGCTTTTTTTTCTGTACCCACCCCCATTATTACCACCATGTATTAGTATTTTACATTTGTAATGGCTCATGAGAGAATGCTTTCATATTTGTACTGTTAACTGCAGTCCATCTTCCACCACATGGTTCACTGTTATATAGTTCCATGCCTTGTACAATCCATCCAAAGTGTACACTCAGTGGCTCTTAGTTAATTTAAGAACTCCATTTTAATCCACTTACATAACAACCCAACTTGTCACACTAACCCCAAATACCTTCTGGAAGGGTGGAATGGGAGAATCTCTTAAGGGAGAGTTTGCAGGTCCAAACTAATATAAAGAGTTCTTGGAGTCCACCTTCAGGGACAAAATACGTGCATTCACATTCATTGAGAGCCAACTGTGTGCTTCATGTATGACACAAGCCTCTTTGGAAGTCAGATTTATATTAAAAGAAAGCTACAGCTGGATGTTGGCTGGGTTGCCTCTTTTTAAAAAAAAAAAAATTATTTTATTTATTTATTTCTCCCCGCCCCTCATTGCTTGAGCTCACTGTCTGCTCATCTTCTTTTTAGGAGGCACCGGGAACTGAACCCAGGACCTCCCGTGTGGTAGGTGGGCACCCAACTGCTTGAACCACATCCATTTCCCCGGGTTGCCTCTTAGTTGAGCCCTGGTGCAGCTTGCTGCATTCTTTCATGCTGGAATCCCCAGGCATATACCTGGGGACTTCTAGACCCATTCAAAACTGATGGATTTCAAACCCCCAGCAATGACAGACCTGTCACTTAAAACAATCTGCCATCTATTAAGCTAGCACAATTTTTTTTTTTTTTTAAAGAATAAAACACAATGCTGGCAGGACTATAAGGAAATAAGTGCATGCATATACTGCTGGTGGCTCATTATATTGGTTCTTCTCTTTTTTGAGAAAAAAATCAGACAATATGTAACAAGAGTTACAGAACTGTCTGACTCAGTAATTCCACTTTGGGGAATATACTACAAGAAAAGAATTCCAAAGGTAAAAACCTAATATATAATAACATACAAATATATACATAGCAGCTGCAATTTGACACAGTATAAAACTGGAAACAATCCAGACCTACAACAATAGAGAAATGGCTGAGCAAATTATGCAGTGATATGAAATGCTTTATGACCATTAAAGAATGACAATTATATGTACAAGCTTGATATACCGAGATTTGAATATTAAGCAATGATGGAATGTGAAAGCGCATGCCCATGCGGAGTATAACTATATTTTTAAAGTGTGTGAGTGTTCTACGGGGATTACAAAAGATCCTAAAAGGAAATAACTTCAATTTAAATGTTCATTGGGTCCTTTCTCTGAAGAGTTGCTCAAGGCCATCAACTACCAAGCACTTTTAATAAAGCACATGTGCACCCCTCAGCCCAGTGGGCGTGGCTGGGAACGGGCACCTCAGCACATCAGGCCGCTGTTTGCTGGCTGCTCTGCCCCTGACTCCCACATCCTGTTTACACACCTCCCTCTGACAGAAGGCGTGCTTCTCTTTCCTCCCAGCACTGCGGGACAGCCTCACACAAAGGAAGTGACTTGGCCCGTGTCTGCTTCACAGGGTGCCCGGCAGGAATTGACAAGGGCAAGGCAGAAAAATTTCAGTCTGATTAACAAGGGGTCTCATATATACCCCTGGGACAACTGGTCTTGATGGGCTGGCATTCGCGGTGCTGGAATGTAAAGGAGTTACGCATAAGGATGTCAACGAGCAGCAGCCTAATATTTAGGGTCTAACAACAAAGAAGATTTTGAGCAACAATCCTGGTGAAAACTGGGGCTTTCAAGACACAGTGACCACCAAATCTCTTTTTGCCATTGTGTTATTATTGGATTCCAAGCTGTTTCTTTGGTAACAGCTTTATTGAGATATAATTCATAGACCATACAAGGCATCCATTTAAAGGGTACAATTTGGAAGCAGATGTAGCTCAAAGTGGTTGAGCACCTGCTTCCCATGTACAAGGTACCGGTTCGATCCCCAGTACCTCCTAAAAACAAACATATGGAAAAAAAACAACTCTTGTTGGGGAGTGGAGGTAGCTCAGTGGTTGAGTGCCTGCTTTCTGTGTACAAGGGTCTGGGTTCAATCCCTCGTACCTCCTAAAAAAAAGGTGCAATTCAATGTTGTTATAGTATATTCACAGTATTGTGCAACCATCACCACAATTGATTTTAGAATATTTTCACCATCACACACAAAAATACTATATCCTGTGTATTAGTCAGGGTTCTCTCGGGAAACAGAATCAACAGGAGATATCTGTCAATAATATGAGATTTTATAAGAGTCTCTCACGCGACCGTGAAGATGCACAAGTCCAGGTTCTGCAGGCAGGCTGTAAACCAGGGGCTCCAATGAAAGTCCAATGAAGGTCCTTGATGAGTTTCTGGGAGGCATTGGCTGTCCAAAGACGAGCTGGGAAATTCTCTCTGAATGTTGAAATCACTTCCCCTTTTAAGTCATTCAACTGATTGGATAAAGCATCACTCTTTGCTGACGGCAATCTCCCTGATTGATGTAGATGTAATCAGCTATCTATGCAGTAAACTCACTGGTGACTAAAGTCCATGAATGTCCTTGTATTACATAAATGTGCTTGCTTGACCAAACACCTGGGCACAATTACCTGGCCGAGTTGACACATTAGCCTAACCATCACAGTCCACCCCTTGTCAACTCAGCAACCATACACATTACCCTAAACCATACTTAGTCTCTAAGTAAAAACAATAACAGACAGCATACATATATATTTCCGCCTAGCAATGTTCAACTCCCCTGCGTACAACTGGAAATACATTAATTCCCCACAGAATAGGGTGCAAATCCTTGGGTAATATTCACTCTTAAACTTGACATTCTTAAATATTATGACGTGAAATTAATACAACTTTTCATATGATAGGGGAAAAGGTTGGGGAAGAAAACAAGGAATTCGTTTTGTGTACATATACAATCACACTCATAATGAAACAAGGAAGAAGGGTTCATGACTATTACAGTCTTTATTTCTGTAACTGGTCACGTGGTCAAAGTTCATATTTATCACTACCTTCTTCCACTACCCATTCCATGTTCCCGTTACCTTCAGCAAGCACTTCAGCTGCCCGTGGTTCTTTGCCTGGTGGGGTGACCCAAACTTTCATTCCCGAAGATTCTGGGCCATTGTTAGTCCTGCTTGAATTGGTTTGTTGCGATTTTCCATTGACTTTAATCTCAGGACATGGCAGTACTAGGAGATACCCTAGAGGATCTCCTGTATTCCAGGCAAACTCTTCTTTACCCCCATTATGTAGATGTAGTCCTATTTCCCCTTGATAGTCAGGATCAATCACCCCAGCCAGTACAGTAATTCCCTTCTTTGCCTGTTGATTCACAGGTAAGAGGAACCCAAAGTGGCCAGGTGGCAGTCTTAACTTCCAGTTCAATGGAATCATTGTTGTGTTCCCTGGTGGCAGCACTCCTCCTTTTGGGACTAAAACCTATAGACCAGCAGAGCTTGAGGTTGCAGGGACAGAAAGCAAAAATTTTCTTAGTGGGTCACTAGGGGTAATAGTGAGTGGTGCCACTGCCATTTCCACCCCTTGA
>JAQZBX010076339.1:0-14448 GCA_029593785.1 Cabassous unicinctus | reverse complement strand
GTTTTGTGTGCATATACAATCATACTCATAATGAAACATGGAAGAAGGGTTCATGACTATTACAGTCCTCGTTTCTGTAACTGGTCACATGGTTGAAGTTCATATTTATAACTACCTTCTTCCACTACCCATTCCATGTTCCCGTTACCTTCAGCAAGCACTTCAGCTGGCTGTGGATCTTTGCCTGGTGGGGTGAGCCAAACTTTCATTCCTGAAGATTCTGGGCCATTGTTAGTCCTCCTTGAATTGGTTTGTTGCAATTTTCCATTGACTTTAATCACAGGGCATGGCAGGACTAGGAGACACCCTAGAGGATCTCCTGCCTTCTGGGCAAACTCCTCTTTGCCCCCATTATGTAGATGTAGTTCTATTTTCCCTTGATAGTCAGGATCAATTACCCCAGCCAGTACAGTAATTCCCTTCTTTGCCTGTTGATTCCCAGGTAAGAGGAGCCCAAAGTGGCCAGCTGGCAGTCTTAACTTCCAGTTCACTGGAATCATTGTTAGGTTCCCTGGTGGAAGCACTCCTCCTTTTGGGACTAAAACCTGTAGACCAGCAGAGCTTAAGGCTGCAGGGACAGGAAGCAAAAATTTTCCTAGTGGGTCACTAGGGATAATAGTGAGTGGTGCCACTCCTATTTCCATCCCTTGATTCCTGGACCCATGAATCCTGGCTATGGGAGAAACAGCACCATAGAGAGGATGCTGATTCAGAGCATACACAGCCTCCTGGAGAACATTGCCCCAGCCCTGCAAGGTACTGCCAACTAGTTGGCACCGTAATTGAGTCTTCAAAAGCCATTCCACCGTTCTTTTAATCCAGCTGCTTCAGGGTGATGGGGAACATGGTAAGACCAGTGAATTCCATGGGCATGTGCCCATTCCCGCACATCATTTGCTGTGAAATGGGTTCCTTGATCAGAAGCAATGCTGTGTGGAATGCCATGGCAGTAGATAAGACATTCAGTAAGTCCACGGATGGTAGTTTTGGAAGAAACATTGCGTGCCAGAAATGCAAACACATAGCCAGAGTATGTGTCTATTCCAGTTAAAACAAATCACTGTCCCTTCCATGGTTGAAGTGGACCCAGGTAGTCCACCTGCCACTAGGTAGCAGGCTGGTCACCTCGAGGAATGGTGTCATATCTAGAGCTGAGTGTGGGTCTCTGCTGCTGGCACATTGGGCATTCAGCAGTGGCTGTAGCCACGTCAGCCTTGGTGAGGGGAAGTCCATGTTGCTGAGCCCATGCATAACCTCCATGCCTACCTCCGTGGTCACTTTGTTCATGAGCCCATTGGGCAATGACAGGAGTGGCTGGGGAAAGAGGCTGAGCATTAGCCACAGAGCAGGTCATCTTATCCACTTGATTATTAAACTCTTCCTCTGCTGAAGTCACCCTCTGGTGAGCATTCACGTGGGACATAAAAATGTTCATGTTTTTTGCCCACTCAGAAAGATCTATCCACAAAGTTCTTCCCCAGACCTCCTTGTCACCAATTTTCCAATCATGTTCCTTCCAAGTCCCTGACCATCCAGTCAAACCATTGGCAACAGCCCATGAATCAGTGTACAAACGCACCTCTGGCCATTTCTTCTTCCAAGCAAAATGAACAACTAGATGCACTGCTCAAAGCTCTGCCCACTGGGAGGATTGGCCCTCACTACTATCCTTCAAGGATGTCCCAGAAAAGGGCTGCAGTGCTGCAGCTATCCACTATCGGGTGGTACATGCATATCGTGCAGAACCATCTGTAAACCAGGCCCGAGTTTTCTCATCCTCAGTCAACTGATTGTAAGGGACTCCCCAAGAGGCCAAAGCTGTGGGCTGGGAAAGAGAAGGTAACATGGCAGGGGTGGTGACCATGTGCATTTGGGCTACTTCCTCATGTAACTTACTTGTGCCTTCAGGACCTGCTAGAGCCCTATCTCATATATACCACTTCCACTTTATTATGGAGTGCTGCTGTGCACGCCCAACTTTATGGTTTGGTGGGTCAGAAAATACCCAGCTCATGATAGGCAACTCAGGTCTCATGGTAACTTGATGACCCATGGTTAAGTGTTCAGTCTCTACTAAGGCCCAGTAGCAAGCCAAAAGCTGCTTCTCAAAAGGGGAGTAGTTATGTGCATAGGATGGCAAGGCTTTGCTCCAAAACTCTAAGGGTCTGTATTGTGATTCCCCTATAGGGGCCTGCTGAAGGCTCCAGACAGCATCTCTATTTGCCACTGAAACTTCCAGCACCATTGGATCTGCTGGATCATATGGTCCAAGTGGTAGTGCAGCTTGCACAGCAGCCTGGACCTGTCTCAGGGCTTCCTCTTGTTCCAGTCCCCAATCAAAAGTAGCAGCTTTTCTGGTCACTCGGTAAATGGGCCACAGTAACACACCCAAATGAGGAATGTGTTGTCTCCAAAATCCAAAGAGGCCAACTAAGCGTTGTGCCTCTTTTTTTGGTCATAGGAGGGGCCAGGTGCAACAGCTTATCCTTTACTTTAGAAGGGATATTGTGACAGGCCCCACACCACTGGACACCTAGAAATTTCACTGAGGTGGAAAGACCCTGTATTTTTGTTGGATTTATCTCCCATCCTCTCTCACGCAAATGCCTTACCAATAAATCTAGAGTCTTTGCTACTTCTTGCTCAGTAGGTCCTATCAACATGATATCATCAATATAATGGACCAGTGTGTTGTCGCGTGGGAGGGAGAGATGATCAAGGTCTCTGCAGACAATATTATGACATAGGGCTGGAGAGTTGATATACCCCTGAGGCAGGACAGTGAAAGTATACTGCTGACCTTGCCAGCTGAAAGCAATCTGTTTCTGGTGGTCCTTACTAATCGCAATTGAGAAAAAAGCATTTGCCAGATCAACAGCTGCATACCAGGTACCAGGGGAAGTGTTGATTTGCTCAAGCAATGATACCACATCTGGGACAGCAGCTGCAATTGGAGTCACCACCTGGTTAAATTTATGATAATCTACTATTATCCTCCAAGATCCATCTATTTTCTGCACAGGCCAAATAGAAGAGTTGAATGGGGAATGTGGTGGGAATCCCCACCCCTGCATCCTTCAAATCCTTGATGGTGGCACTAATCGCTGCAGTACCTCCAGGAATCCGGTATTGCCTTTGATTTACTATTTTGCTAGGCAGGGGCAGTTCTAGAGGCTTCCACTTGGTCTTCCCAACCATAATAGCCCTCACTGCATGAGTCAGGCATCCAATGTGGGGATTCTGCCAGTTACTGAGTATGTCTATTCCAATTGTGCATTCTGGAACTGGAGAAATAACCACAGAATGGGTCCAGGGACCCACTGGACCCATTGTGAGACAGACCTGAGCTAAAACTCCATCAATCACCTGACCTGCATGAACCCCTACTCTGACTGGTGGACCACAGTGACGTTTTGGGTCTCCTGGAATTAATGTGACTTCTGAGCCAGTGTGTAATAATCCCCAAAATGTCTGATCATTTCCTTTTCCTCAATGCACAGTTGCTCTGGCAAAAGGCCATAGGTCTCCCTGGGGAAAGGTGGGAGGAAGATTAACTGTATAAATTTTTGGCAGTTTAACAGGATCCTTCCCCAAGGGGACCTGGCCTTCTCCTCATTCAAGGGGCTCTGGGTCTGTAAACTGTCTCAAGTCTGGGAATTAAGTGACGGTGATTCTCTGCTTCTGTAATTAGATTTAGGATTTTGTTCACTTGACCTCGAACTCTTCTGCTTATACAGAACCAGAAGAAATTTAGTAGACTGCCCATGTATTTCACTTCTGGGTACCCCATGATCTATTAGCCAACACCATAACTCCATGCAACTCACACTATTGTGTGTGCTGTTTTGAATCTGTCTTTCATTGCGGTAGTCATGCCCACCTTGCCTTTGGAGGTTAACTGCAGATACTTGACTTTTACCAGGCCGAGATCCAATCATCCGCATAATATTTAAGGATTCCAATTCCATTACAGCCCCCCCTACAGAAATATCTGGACTGCAGAGAAGAGCAACCACAGAGCTCTTCAGAGAATATGGAGTTAGTCTTACAAATTTATTCCTCACAGTCCTGGTTAAAGGTGTGTCTTCTGGACATTCATGGGGTGGGTGGGCAGGTCTCAAATGGTAAATCCATTCTAGCATTCCAATCTCTCTAAGCCTTTGAATCCCCTCATCTACTGTATACCACGGCAAATCAAGCATCTCAACATCAGACATGCTAGGCCATCGTTTGGTCCATCCTTCAGTCAGCCACCCAAACAAACTGTTAGAGCCCTTTCTAACCACTCTAACTACAGCGTTGAATCCAGAATTTCTGCTTAGTGGGCCCATATCAATAAATTCAGCCTGATCCCACTTTATATTCCTTCCACCATTATCCCACACCCTTAGCATCCATTCCCACACATATTCCCCCTGATTTCTGTCTATATAAGTTGGAAAACTCATGCAGTTCTTTCAGAGTATAGTGTACTTCCTCATGGGTCACACTTTGTATTTCACCTTTGTGGGCTTGTTATGATTTTAATCTAGTAATGGGTCTCAAAGACAAGAGGGGTGGGGTGGTGTGGGTAAGGAGAAGGATTAGAGATGTCTTGCAGGCTACTGACCTGAGGGCATTCCTTTGCATTTTCTTCTGGTGAGACAGGATTATTCTCTTCAGGCAGGGATTGGAAGACAGATTCAGGGCAGACTGGAAGTTGGGCAGTGCATGCTGGAGATTGGCTGGTACCTGCCTCGTGGCTGGGAGGAGGTCCAGAGTCTCTGGGGCAAGGTGGAGGCTGGGCAGTGCATGCTGGAGTTAGGCTGCTACCTGCCTCAGGGCTGGGAGGAGGTCCAGACTCCCGGGGCAGGCAAGAGGCTGGGCAGTGCAGGCTTCCATTTGGCTTGTACCCACCTCAGGGCTGGAAGGAAGTCCAGACTCCCTGGGGCAGGCTGGAGGCTGGATGATACAAGGTTGACAAGGCGTGGTCTCCACAGGGCAGGCCATCGCAGATTTATCTGGTAAAGTCTCGGCAGAATTTAGGGCTCCAATGTCCCCACCAATATTATCATCATCCCATATGTCTCTGTCCCAATCCTCGGGTTTCCACTCCTTTCCAATCAATGCCTTCACTTTAATTGCAGAAACCCTGCGAGGTTGAGATTTTAGTTTCCTCTGTAATTCTGCTACTTGTACAATGAGAGTCTGGGTTTGATTGTCAGATATCTCAAGTCTGTGGCTACAGGAGACAAGATTTTCTTTCAAGGCACACGTAGAAACTTTCATATCATCCGTGTGGCCTTTTTGTTTCAAATTTGAAGACTTTAGCTCATCTCTTTCTTTTGTAACTGTATCCAGAGTATCTAGGAGGAGCCAGCCAACATCATTATATTTTTTCACTCCACAAAATTCTGTTAAGCTGTTGAAAACACTCTCACTCAGATCCTTGCTTCTTATAAGCATGGAAGTAGGGGAATCCAATGATGCTATTTTTCATATCTCTATTGCCAGCTCATGCCATGGACTGTTAGCAACCTCATTATTGGAAAGGGAGTCATTAGTACCCCTGAGTCCAATTAGAGTAGAGAGCTGATTACAAAACTTCCAGAACCACCTGAGACATCCCATGTTTAAGACTCTGTTCCTCAAGAACCACTCCCAGTATCAAGCTGTATTAGTCAGGGTTCTCTCGGGAAACAGAATCAACAGATAAGGAGATATCTGTCAATAATATGATATTTTAAAAGAGTCTCTCACATGACCGTGGGGATGCACAAGTCCAGGTTCCTCAGGCAGGCTGCAAACCAGTGGCTCCGATGAAAGTCCGACGAAAAGTCATTGATGAGTTTCTGGGAGAAGTTGCCTGTCCAATGACGAGCTGGGAAATTCTCTCTGAATGTTGAAATCACTTCCTCTTTTAAGTCATTGGACTGATTGGATAAAAGTGCCACCCATTGATGACGTAATCTCCCTGATTGATGCAGATGTAATCAGCCATCCACGCAGTAAACTCACTGGTGATTGAAGTCCATAAATGCTCTTGTATTACAATTAGCCCAGTGCTTGCTGGAACAAACACCTGGACACAATTTCCTGGCCGAGTTGATACATTAGCCTAATTATCACATAGTTCTAACTTGTTTATCATATTGTTCAAGTTCTTTGTTTCCTTGTTGATCTTCTGTTTAGTTGTTTTATCTAATGATGTGAGTGGTGTCTTCAAGTCTCCAATAATTATTGTAGAGATGTCTATTTCTCCTTTCAGTTTTGCCAGAATTTGTCTCATATATTTTGGGACACCCTGGTTAGGTGAACAAATATTTATGACTGTTACATCTTCATGGTGGATTGTCCCTTTTATTAATATATTATGGCCTTCTGTATTTCTCATAACTTTTTTGCATTTATAGTCTATTTTGTCTGATATTAGTATTGTTACTCCTGCTCTTTTCTGGTTACTATTTGTGTGGAGTATCTTTTTCCAATCTTTCACTTTCAGCATTTTGTATCCCTGGGCCTAAGATGGGTTTCCTGTAAGCAGCATTGGATGGCTCATGTTATTTATCCATTCTGCCAGCTTGTATCTTTTGATTGGGGAGTTTAATCCATTCACATTCAATGGTATTGCTGTAAAAGCACAATTTACTTCCTACATGTTATTCATTGGTTTTCATATGTCATATCATATTTTTGCCTATCTTTTTACTCTTTTGGCTATCCTTTATGCTATTCTTTCTTCTATATTCTCCTTGAAGCCTGTCTCTCCTGTCTTCTTCTCTCAGGTTCTAAGGCTTCCTTTAATATTTTCTGCAGAGGTGGATTCTTTTTTGCAAACTCTCCTAGTTTGTGTTTGAGAATATTTTATACTCACCTTCATATATGTAGGACAATTTTTCTGGATAAAGAATTCTCACCTGGCACTATTTCTCTTTCAGTATGCTAATTGTATCATATCACTGTCTTCTCACATCCATGGTTTCTGAAGAGAAATCTGTGCTAAGTGTTACTGGACAGCTCTTCTACATAATTGTTTAATTCCCCCTTGCTACTCTGGGAATTTTCTCTTTATCTTTGATATTTGACATTCTGAGTAGTATGTGTCTTGGAGTAGGTCTATTCGGATTTATTCTGATTGGGGTACGGTGCACTTCTTGAACATGTAAGTTCATTTCTTTCATGAGAGTTGGGAAATTTTTGGCTCTTATTTCTTTAAATACTCTTTCTGCCCCTTTTCCCTTCTCCTCTCCTTCTGGAACTCCCATGACATGTATGTTGTTGTATTTTGTGTTTTCATTCAAGTCTCATAGGCCCTGCTCAATTTTTTCCATTGTTTTCTTTCTCTGTTCTTTTCTCTCTTCAATTTTAGTAGTTCTCTCTTCTGTATCACTTATTCTTTCTTCTATCATTTCTAGTCTGCCGTTGTATGCCTCAAATGTGTTTTTGATCTCACCTGTTGTGTCTTTCATTACCATGAGCTTTGCTACTTTTCTGTTCAGGATTTCAAATTCTTCTCTGCACTTGCTCAATGTCTTCTTGATGGCATTTATCTCTTTAATCATATTGTCTTTCAACTCATTAATTTGATTTTGGAAACTTGTGTGCATCTGGCTGATTAGTTTCCTCAAATTCTGCATCGCTTCTGGGGCTTTGATATATTCCTTTTCTTGGACCATGTCTTCTATTTTCTTAGTATGGCTTGTAAATTTTTGCTGATATATAGTCATCTGATTATAATGTAGTTTACTCAGATGCTCAATTTCTTTCTCTTTTGTAGGGATTTAGTTGGAGGAGACAGTGTGTTACCATTGCTCTTTGAATCTTGGCTCGACCTGGATTGTTAGGATTGTCCTGCTGGTTGCACAAATTTGGGCAGTGGACCCAGTAATTTGTTGTAAAGTCAATTCCTAGGGCGTTGGGGAGGGCTGCTGTAGAGGTAGGAAAAAGTCTCCTCTACTTATTTTTAATTTTCTCACCTTCACTTCCTTGTTCGGACAGCAGATGGCACTCTTTGGCACTTCTCAGTTCAATGCCTGGTCAGAGTGTATTTGTTACATCACAGACTGGATCAATGTGATAGAGCTTCTTGTCTGAATGTTATAAGCCTTGTAATTCAAACTTTCTCTGAGATAGTTCCTCAGCCTTTTTTGGCAACCCCCTCCCTTTTCTTGGGTTGGAAATATTTCCACTGCCTTCTGAATCCTCAACATTCAGTCTTTGTTAGTAGAGGAGAAGATTGGGAGGGTTGTATGTCTCTAGCCCCTTGCAAGCTCCAAGGCCAAAAATGGCACAGCCCCATCCAGCCTGGAAGTGCTTCTGAGGCACAACAGACCAAATTTGTGAGTGAAAAGCTCAAACAGCCTTAGGCTGTGTGTCTGTCTCTCCCCTTTCCTAGGGCATCCTCCACAATTAGTCCCAGCTAGAAGAGGATATTGTGAGGGTTGGATTTCTCTGGTCCTTCCCCGACTCCCAGGGCAAACCACTGTGCCACCTGGCCTGGAAGGGCTCATGGGACACAGCAGACCAAATTTCTGGGTCAGAAGCTGAGTCAGCCTTAGGCTGTGTCCATCTGTTTCTCCTTTCCTTGGGTGGTAGATCCATGGAGGCCCTTTTGTCTGTAGTTGCAGGACCAAAGGCACGAGAATTCTAAAGTGTCTTTAGTGTGGGGGATGGTGCTGCCAGCAGAAGCTGCTGGTTTCAATTCACAGTTCTGTCATCATGACTTCCCTTATTTGTCTTTCTCTCCTCTGGGTGGTGTCCAACCTTCACCTGGTGTCCTAAATCCTAGAAGATCTTTTTCTTGGCTGTTTCAGACTGTCCTCTAGCTATTTTTCTGGAGGAGAAGAGTGTCCCATGTCTTACTAGTCTGCCTTTTTCCTAGAAGTCCCTTTATTGGGTCCAATTCTTCTTTTTGCTTGTGAACTCATTGGTTATTTTGAAAGTGCAGTTAATTTTCCATATGTTTGTAAAATTTCCATTTTTTATTAATTTATACCTTGATTCCTTTGTGATCAGAGAATGTACTTTGTACAATTTCAATCTTTTTTAATTTATTAAGACTTTTTATGGCCTAACATATCTTATATTCTAGAGAAGATCCTTGTGCTCTTGAAAAGAATGTGTTACCTGCTGTTGTTAGGTGAAGTGTTCTCTATGTATCTGTTAGATCTAGATGGTTTACAGTTTTGTTCAATCCTTCTCTTTGTTTATTTGTCTTTTACATCAAGTCAAAATTTTCCTCTCCATTTTTGAAAGTGGTGTATTTTTGTCTCCTATTAGTGTGGAAACATCTATCTCTCCCTTCAAATCTGTCAATTTTTGCTTCAGATATTTTGGTGCTCTGTTGTTAGGTGCATATATTTTTGCAATTGTTAAATCATCTTGTTACATTGTCCCTTTTATCATTGTATGGTATCCTTCTTTGTCCCTAGTAACAGTCAGTTTTCATCTGATATTGCTATAGATTCCCCTGCTCTCAATCAGTTAATATTTTCATGGAATTATTTTCTCAGCCTTTCACTTTAAATTTAAGGTGAATGTCTTGTAAACAGGATATAGTTGGGTTATGCCTATTTTTTTTTTCCTTCTGCCAATCTCTGTCTTTTGGCTGGAGAGTTTAACCCATTTCATTTAAAGTAGCCTTTGATAAGGCATTTTTCCATTTCACACTATGCTTTTGTTAGGTCTTATACATCTTTTGTCCCTCAGTTCTTCCATTTCAGCCTTCTTTTGTATTTAGTTGTTCTTTTGTAGTGAACCATTAAAATCCCTTCTCATTACTCTTTGTGCTTATTTTCTTGATATTTGCTTTGTGGTTTTCATGGGTTTAAATTTAGCACTCTAAGTCTATAGCATTTAGGTTGATTTGGTAGCACTTAAACTTCCATAAGATACACAAACTGTTAGTATATTCCATTACACCCCTCCCCCATTTTATATTGTTTTTGTCACAAATTATATATTTATACATTGAGTCCAAAATCATAGATTTGTTATTATATTTTATTCATTTGCATTTTAGAGTCTATAAGAAGTAAAAAGTAAAATTACAAACCAAAAATTCAGTGACACTGACATTTATATTACCTATGCTGTTATCTTTGCCAGAGATCTTTATTTTATCATGTGGCTTTAGTCTGTTTTTTGATGTCCCTTCCTTTCAGCCTGAAGAACTACCTTCAGCACTTTTTGTAGTTTGGTTCTAGTGGTAATGAACACCCTTGAGCTTTGATTATCAGGGAATGTCTTATTCTTTCTCATTTTAAAAGATAGTATTTTTCTTTAAATTAATTTTATTGATACATATTAATAAAGCATACAATTCATCCAAAGTGTACAATCAGTGGTATTTGGTACAATCACATAGTTGTGAGTTTATCACTTCTATCACCAATAGCGCATTTTCATCATTTCAAAAATAATAATAAACAAAAATCAAACAAACAAGAAAATTCTTCACCTCTCAATCTCCCTGTTTCCCCTACTCCACATAGCTGTTATTTCTGGAGTTTGTTGCACAATATTTTATTTGTTTATTAAGCAGTTTTATTGAAATATATTCTCATGCCATACAGTCTATCCAAAGTATGTAATCATAGTGTTGTACATTCATCACTTCAAAATTTAATACAATTTCATTATTCCGAATGAAAGACTCCACACACATTAGCATTCGTTCTCCAACCATACATAACTGCTAATCTAATTTCATCCTTATAAATTGATTTATATTTACATTTTATATAAAGGGAGTTGTAAAATATGTACTACTCTATGTCTGGACTCCTTCACTTAGTATAATGGGGATTTTTTTTTGTCTGATATTAACATTTTGTAGTATCAATTGCTTCAAAAAGTGGTCTTATATATGCAATTTTATCCATATTCATATTTCACATAATATATTTATATTTCACACAATATATTTACTTCATAATAGCGCAATCATACAGTGTTTGTTCTTTTGTGTCTGGCTTGCTTCACTTAACATAATGTCCTCCAGGTTCACCCATGTTGTCATAAGTTCCACGACTTCATTTCTTCTTACTGCAGCATAATATTCCACTATGTGTAAACAGTTTTGACAGATGTAGGATCTTGATTGGGAACTTTTGTCTTTCATCACTTTGAAAATGTCATCCAATGCCTTCCTGCCTCCATGGTTTCTGATGAAAAATGAGCATTTAACCTCATGGAAGGTCCCTTGTACATGATACTATTTCTCTCTTGTGTCTTTCAGAATTCTCTTTTTGGCTTTGGCATCACAGTTTGGATTATAATGTGTATTGGTGTGTGTTCTTTTGGATTTATTCTATTTGGAGTTTCTTTTTTAGTTTCTTGGATATGTATATTCATGTCTTTTGTTAAATTTGGAAGATACTCAGCCAATATTTCTTTGAATATTCTTTCTGCTCCTTTCTTTTTTCCTTTTCCTTCTGGGGGTTTCATAATACATATATTGGTATGTTTGATGGTGCCCACAAGACAGGCTCTTTTTACATTTCTTCGTTCCTTATCCTTTTTGTTCCTCAGACAAAATAATTTCAGTGGTCTTATCTTAAAGTACATGTATTCTTTCTTACCCCACTCCAATATGCAGTTGCATCACTCCAAGGTGTTTTTTATTTCTTTTACTATCATCTTCTCTGTTTCATTCCCTTTCACAATTTCTATCTCCTTAATGAATTCTCTCAGCACTGCCTTCACTGCATCCCATAAGTTTTGATATGTTATGATCTCGTTTTCATTTGCTTCAAGATATTTACTGATTTTGTGCGGTTTCCTCCTTGACCCACTGAGTGTTTAAGAGGGTGTTGTTTAACTTCCATCTCTTTCTGAATTTTCAATCTTTCCACCCATTATTCATTTCCAGCTTCTTTTCATTTTGGTCGGAGATAGTTCTTTGTATAATTCTAATCTTTCTAAGTTTGTTGAGCCTTGTTCTATGGCTGAACATATGGACTCTCCAGGAAAATGATACATGAGCACTTGGGAAGAATGTATATCCTATTGTTTTGTGGTACATTGTTCTGTATATTTCCATTAGTTCTAGTTCCTTTAACATATTATTCAAGATCTCTATTTCTTTATTGATCCTATGTTGAAATGTTCTATCTGTTGCTGAAAGTGGTGTATTTGAAGTTCCCCACTATGATTGCAGAGTCATCTATTTCTCTCCTTAGTTTTGTTAGTGTTTGTCTCATATATTTTGGGGCACCATGGTTAGGTGCATAAATATTTATGTTTGTTCTTTCTTTTTGGTAGATTTTCCCTTTTATTAATACATAGTGTCCTTCTTTGTCTCTTACAAATTTTGCATTTAAAGTCTAATTTTTTCTCATATTAGTATAACTACCCCAACACTTCCTTAGATACTGTTGGTGAGGAAAATTATTTTTTACCCTTTCACTTGCAACCTATTTTTGTCCTTGGGTCTAAAGTGAGTTTCTTGTGGACAGCATATAGTTAGGTCATATTATTATTTTTATTTTTTTATTGATTCTGACTCTCTGTGTCTCTTAATTAGGGAGTTTAATCTATTAACATTCAATATTATTACTGTAAAAGCAGTACTTACTTCATTCATTTTTTGAATTAATTCTTTTTTATTTTTAAAGAAATTTTAGATTATATAAATTTTACATAAATATATAAGGGATTCCCGTTTACCCGACTCCCTCCTCATCCCATACTTTCCCACATTAACAATATCCTTCATTAGTGTGGTACATTTGTTACAATTGATGAGCCCATATTGAAGCATTGATGCTAACCATGGACTATAGTTTACATTATAATTAACACTTTGTCTCACACACTTTTGTATGTGTATACAATATACAATGGTCTGTATCCGTCACTGCATTGTCATGCAGAACAAATCCAATGACCTGAAAATGTCCCCATATTACATCTGTTCTTCCCTCTCCCATCCCTCTGAACCTCTGTTGGTTTACATTAATGATACTAGTTCTTCCAATGCTTGAATAATAATAAGTCTATAGTAGAATAATAATAAGTCTACTTTATTCCATTGTTCATTTCCCAATCTTGAGGAATTTGGGATGGTGATGCCCACTTTGCTTTTAATTGTGAGGGGGCTTAGATCCCATGGGGCAGAAGGATGAAACTATCTTGCTTGCAGTTGCATATATTCTCTGTTCCTTGGGATGGGCAGTGTCCATCATCTCTCCTTGTTAGTTGTCCTGGGTGAGTCCAATGAACTGGGGAGTAGGTGTGGAAACTCTGCTGAAATTCAAGGCTCATTTGGTACATGGGCAGACAAAAGATTTAAGTCTATGGGACATATAGTTATCAAATATAGTGCTAATTATGGGTTCAAATAAAAGGTACAGATGAGCCATATGTAGAGAACTTATAAATGAGTCTAATTCTGTTACACTGGGGAGCATAAATTCCAAAGAAAGGCCCATGGACAGGGTGCCAAATTCCTAAGATTGTCTGCCCTGCCTACAGTGTCTAGATGTTTCTAGAGCCCTCAGGAGCCCCACTATTTGAGGTATTGTTTACTGTGGCAGTCAATGAGATCCTGAGACTTGCATAAGCATAACATCTGGAAGGACCTCCCGACTCACTTTGAAATCTCTTACCCATAAAAAATCATTTGTTTTTACCATTTCCCCCTTTTTGTCAAGGTCTTTTTCCATGTGCATTGCTGATTGGTGCTTGGTAATAATCCCTCAGTGCCATGGAGGCTCATCACCAGGAGTCATGTCCCTAGCAGGGGGGAAGGTAGTGAATTTATATGCAGAGATTGGCTAAGAAAGATTCAACCATTTTTTATTTAGGCTTATATATCATACTTTATTTAGGTTTCCCTTTTTACCCTTTTAGTTACACTTACTAATAGTCTTCCTGTCTACACTCTCCTCTAAATCTCTCTCTCCTGTCTTTTCTTCAATCTACTGAATTCCTTTTAATATTTTTTGAAGGGGAGGACCCTTGTTGACAAATACTATCAATTTCTTTTTATTTATGAATATTTTGTTCTCCCCCTCATTTTTGTAGGACAATTTTGCTGGATACAGAATTCTTGGCTAGCAGTTTTTTTCATTGAGCACCTTAATTATGTCATACAATTCCCATCTCACCTCCATGGTTTCAGATGAAAAAATCAGGATTTAAAATTATTGAGCAACACTTAGATGTGGTGGATCTCTTTTGTGTCTCAGGGTAGGTTTGCTGGAGTTTATTCAATTTGAAGTAGGCTGTACATTCTGGAAATGTTCCTTGATGTCCCTCATAAGAGTTCAGAAAGTTTCAGCCATTATTTCCTCAAACACTCCTTCTGCCGTTCTTTCTTTCTCTTCTCGCTCTGGGATATCCATAATGCATTTGTTTGTGCATTTTGTGCTGTCATTCAATTTTCTGAAACTCTGCTGAATTCTTTAGTTTTTTTTTTTTTTTAATCTGCACAATTTTTTGTGTGACTTCAGATGTCCTATCTTC
>JAQZBX010076338.1:0-14445 GCA_029593785.1 Cabassous unicinctus | reverse complement strand
TGGGGAAACAGCATACCCCAGGGTCCTGAGGGGAGAGAGAGTGAAAACTTCAAAAAAGTGAAAAAAACAACAACAGTTTGGCTATGGTAGATGGAATGCAAGGCCGAGAAGCCTATAAGCTAGGAGTAGTGGAATAAAAGATTGTGGATGGAGTTATAGCCCAGGTCAAATGCTGGTTTCGTGTAAGTATTTATTATAAGCTGGGTATCTGACAGGTAACCGAGTATTTCAGATTATTTAAGACTTGTTTCCTTGTCCTCCAGGATCTCACATTCTTCTGCAGAGACTGACAGATAACCTGTAGTGAGATAAGAACCAAACAAGATATAGGTACAAATAGTTCAGAGAAAGGATTACAAACTTTTCCAGGCAAATTGGGAAAAACTTCCTAGAGGTAGTAAAGCCTGAATAGGGATTTAAAAAATGAATGTGAGTTCTCCAAGTGGACAATGGCTTACCAGGCAAGGGATTAGCATATGCAAAAGTACAAGGGTGATAAAAAAAAAATCACAGCTTCTCCATGAAGCCCTCCCTGTGAGTCTCAGGAGAAAGTGTCACCCTTCTCAGAATTTAAGGCCCCAGCACAATAAAATGGAGATATCTACAGACTGATAAGGTACTTGAAAAAAGAGACTTCCTCCTCTTTTTTCTTTTTTTAAATCACCAATGGAAGCTTATCATAGTGCTTTGCTTATAGAAGGCATTAATTATCATCTATATCTGTGAAGCAAGTAAATTAATAACTACTTTTTGAAGTCAACTAAGTGATCTCTTATGTGCAGAAGGAATAAGAAAGGAAGTACACTTTAATATACTTTTCAGCAGCTGGGAAGGAGATTACTTAAGAAGAAAGGGCTGGATAGGGAAACCCCTGTGGCGCTGAAAGTTCAAATGGTAGGGGAGGGATTCAAAATCAAGGTGTCTGGTCTCCCTCATATGCGAAGACAACAAAAATGGGTGAGAATGACACAACGAAAGAATTTTATTATTTAAAAAAAAAATTCTATCTACAAATACTGTGATAATCAAGGATTTGTTTCAGCCAAAATACAGAGAATTTAATCGTTCATTTCTTCTTTTCCTTCTCTTAACGATCCTTGAGTTTTAAGAAATCATTTGAATTAACTTCAAAATGTTCTTGTAGACATTACTAAGCTCTGTCCATACCAATGAATTCCAATGACATCATTGTTTCCATGGTAACTAATGCACTTCAAAAGGGGAAGAAACAGAGAGCAAAACTAAAAACCAGGGGAAAAAAGGGAATAAAGTGGTATAAACAAAAGCCTAACATTTCTCCTTTGCATTTATAGAATACTTTCTAATTTCAAATGCTTTACTATTACCTAGACTTCCAAGGCTCTTAATAGCCAGAGGCATCTCAGAGATCATCAATCTACATTCCACTCATAGAGAGCCAGCAAACATGACAGCTTAAAGAGAGGCGCTGGGCTCAGTTCAAAGTGTCCACGCAGGCCTTAGCAGGTTTCCTTGGGGCCCGGGTGCTTGAGAAAGTATCAGGGGAGAGGATGGGACCCCGTGGGTGACTGGGTAGGCTAAGGTGGGGAACCTACCTTTTGTCTGCTGTCTTTTTGTCCAGTCGGTGGCAGGCCTACTTGTGGGGATGCCATGGCCACAACTTGTTATAACTTCTGCCCTCCCCCTCACTAGTGACTCAGACCTGTCTTCACCTCCCCACCTGGTGGGCTGGAGGGTGCTTTACAATGTTGCTGCACCATGGTTGTCCAACTGCTTACACAGCTCAATGCTGCAAAGTTTTTGCTCATTCACTTACAAACATTACTGAACTTACCTTGTTTTGTAGACTCAAGATATGATTAAGACATTCTACTTCCTTTAAAAATTTTTGCAATTTAGAGGGCAAGGTATGAATGTAAATTAACATCATAAGTGTGAAAAAAGTGCTATACTAAAGGTACAAGAAGACGTCAACAAAAGCCAGAAGAAAGAACTATTAATTTCAACTGGAGGGGTTATGCAGTTCCAATGATTCATTTCTACTTCATGTAAGCCCCACACACCCATGACCACATCCTGGACCTTGTCATGACCCAGAAATGCTCCAACTCTGCAAACTTAAGCTCCAACATTAACTCTCTGAGCACAAACAGTTCATTCACTCTCTAGCTAATCCGGGCACTGTTTCTATGAGCCTTATATAGTTCATGTCCCTCCACTTGGAACACTTCCTTGCTAAAATTCTCAGCTTTTATCTTTCTGTGGCACCTATCTAGCAATAGCCCAATCTGGACTGAATGACCATCCTGCTTTCCCACTACTATATCCAGGCTGTTGAGAGATGCTGAAAAAAATCACACATGGATCAGTGTCACCACAAACTCTCAGTCTCTCTCCAACCTCAACTGGAAGAACCACAGTACTTCCCGGTATTCCCTCTTATTATCCATAGCCAGCGATCTTTTCTTTCCTGGTATCTATTTCTTTTTTTTTTCCAAAGATTTATTTATTTATTTATTTATCCCCCCCTTGCTGCTTGTGTTTTACTGTGTCCATTCGCTGTGTGTTTCTTCCGTGTCTGCTTATCTACCCCTTGCTGTGAGGTCCTGCTGCATCAGCCCACCGCGCCGCGCAGGCCGGCCTGCTCTCACAAGAAGGCCCCGGGAAGCGAACCCGGGGCCTCCTGCATGGTAAACGGGGGCTCTATGGATTGAGCCACACCCGCTTCCTGTTGTGAGGGCTTGCTGCATCAGCCCACTAGGCTGCGCGGCCAGCCTGCCCTCACAAGGAGGCCCCGGGAGGCGAACCCGGGGCCTCCCATATGGTAAACGGGAGTTCTATGCATTGAGCCACACCCGCTTCCCCCTGGTATCTATTTCAAACCTTTACCACTCTATAAAGTTTTCTCCTCAAGCATTCCCTCTCATACTCTCAACAGACTTGCCTCCCACTTTGGGGAAAATACAGGTCATCAGGTAGGGAATCTCAGTAATATGTTGTTCCTTCATCCTTACTTCAGAGGAAGGAGGGACACGCCTTTCTGTCTAAGGCTAACAGGGGCTTTGGATCTCCTCTTTCAGTCTGTCCTCTCCTACACACTGTTAGTTACCTCTTACCTTCAAATACTTCCTCACTCTCCTTTTGTCTTCAACTTCCACAGCCACTTTTATCTTCTTATGACACACCACTCTCCCTTGGCTTTCATCTTACCTCGTGGTCTGCTCAATCTTAGTTTCTTTTCCTCTCCTTTTCTTTTAACTATAAATACTTACAATATTATAACCTTTTCTTGCTCATAGATTTTTCCGAGAACTTTAGGAGTGGTAATGGATCCTCTCCTCAGAAAAAATTTACCTGTGCACATATCCAGAATTTTTTGCATATAATTATCAGGGGATTCACAGATGTCTCCCAATCTCAGAAAGCCTGTCAATGAACCCCAACTTAGGAGCTACTGTTTGCTTAAACATTAAAGATAAACCTTGAATTTACAAGTTTCCCTCAGCACACCCTCTGGTCAAAGGTCAAAATAAAGAACAGATGAGTTCTGATACTTGCTAATATAGTAACCTTTTTAAGTCCACAAAGGTCTCCTCCAGCTGGACGCTGAATATAGTCTATTTTTTTAAGACTATTATGTAACTATACCTATTTTATACATGTGCTGTTTTTGGCATGTAAATTACAAGTCTGGATTTCTCAGTCCAGTATTTTATAGAGCCAATATTCAACAAATATTTATTAAGCACTTACTATGTTCCAGGTACTGTTCTAAGAACTCTCCATTAAGAAGGTGTTAGTCCTGGCACTGTTCCATGAGGATTCTCTGCCCCACCCTCTTGTTTTAGAGTCTAGAGAAAAATCTGTCAAGGAACAGTATGAGAATGTTTGCCTCTTTATTTAAGGACAGATAAGTCAAAATAACATAAGGACTGAAAGATATATAAAGCTGACGTTGGTAATTAAGGCCTTTAAACCCCCAACTAGCAAAGCCCATGTAGGACCTGCTTCATAGCCATAGTTACCTCAAGTGATAGGGTCAGCTGAAATTGTCTTGTGGGTATAAAAATAAGCAATTACAGGGGAAAAACAACAAGAAAAAGTTTTGGCTTCTGTTCTCCATCCCCACTACCACCTCCCCAGATCTCTTTTAAAAACTTTTCCCTCAGGGATTTCATTATACATTTGAGGATACTGAATATAAGCCTCCACTCCCATGCCCCTCTCCCCTTTACAGAATAAGTTAAGCATTCACCTACATATTGATGTAATCACTATTATCCTGACCTGGAAGTGGACTTAATAGGCCATTGGCCCTATTATCTAATTTCCACAAGAAAAAAAAATGAATTACTTGCTTTTAACTCAATTTCATGAGTTCTGTTAGATAACCCTCTCCCAAATTTTTGCTGATTTATATTTTAAAATCCCATATAATAAGTAACTTTATTTAGTTATCTGGGTATGCATTATTTGTATCTAGTTTATCTAGGATGGCATAATAGGAAGTTACATTGCTCAAAGCTAGCAGTGCTAACAGGTACTTAATTGAGACAGTTATCTATCTGAATTAGGCATTTGGTTACCAATGCTTCAAAAAGTTTCCAAGCTAAAATTCACATCAGAGAACACCATGGGGTTTTAATCACTCATTTACCCACAAGTAAAATATTTTTTTTATCACAATTTTACCCATTAGTGAGAAAATCTACAGACTGCCTGGAAGGTAAGCATACAGCTATCTTTCTTATCAGGTTGTTTAATTTTTACAAAGGGACATTGATCCAACCTAGAGCTCCCAGCTTGCCAATACACAAACTATACTAACTGGCAAGGGAGGAGAGTTCACTTGAGGTACTTGTAGAGGAGGATCATCTCAACCACTTCTATACTATTTTATACTTTTCAGAAGCTCCCCTGAGAGAAAAATACTTACAGAAGCTTCCCTGAGAGTTCATTCATTCTAATACATCATTGGATCTTATCCTGTTTCATGGTCTCACTGAAGAATCTGATGAAAATTATGAATCCTCTCCATACCAAAACATACACAAACTTGAGCATAAAATTTTGGAGGGTTGGAGGAGAATCATGGACTCTGAAGGTAATCCATGGATTGAAGTTTAAAAAGCTCTGCTCTATAAATTCTAAAATCTACTCCTAAATTAAGCAAGAGGGAAACACAGATGTATATATCACATTGGCCTTGTACTGATACGCCTGTTCTGAATTGTACTCTGGCACAATCCTACCTGCTTTTGCTGAGGCACACCAGAAGGAAGAACCTTCTTTTCACTATAAAGAAGGAGTTGAGGGTGTGTTCATTACAAACACAGTTTCCGCTATGAAAACCTAGGAGTGATATGTCTCTCATGGTCTCAGCTCTGTTTCTCCTCAGCATTCAATCCCTTTTTTAACTACAGGGAAAAAGACAGTTTTATAATGCTACTATGTTTCTTTCCCCTTGGCTGCTAGAAAATTCATGGCCTACCTTTAGCAAGTATTTGAGTCCCTTAATGACATGCATATTGTTTACTGACTTCACTTCTGATTTCGCCTGAATTTAATTGTTCTGTCTTATTTTTATCATGTATTTTTAACTTGTTTTATTTTGCCATATTGTATAGAAAAACTCTTAAATATTTTCTAGAAGATGAGTGATAAATGAGTTAAACTGTAGGACACAGTTTTACCTGTTTTACCACCAGTGATTTACTCAAGTCTATCTATCTGAATCATTTCAGTGAGAGTTGTATTTGAGATAATACTTCTTCAGAAAATTCATACCTGATGGGTTTTAGAATTTTTAAAGAATTCTTCCTGATTATTACGACATGAATACATGTTTGCACTTTTATGTGTGTTTTTAAAGAAACCATAAAGATGAAATAGGATTATGACCATATTTTCACATAGATTTCTGCACAGAGCTAAATTAAAACCTGGATTGTATTTTTCAACAACTTGCTTCTTCACATAGAAGAGTTTTATATTTTTGTAACAGTGAAGCTGTAAGTGCTTACAGGTACGTGGACTTTTCGAAACATCTCAGCCCCCTTGTGTGCGTCCATCAGTGCAATGTCCTGGGGCGTGGAAACAATTACAGCACCTAACCAAAAGACAGACAAAATAAAAGGACAGGAAAATGATGCTATCTTTCAATTCTTTTTGAAAGAATACTTGCAAAAGTATGTTGCCTACATGCTAAAAGAACTAGTTATATTAAGTATTTAGGTAATTCAAATGAATTTTACATAAATGAATGGTGAAGATGAGGAAACCTCTGCTTTGCTGTTGCCCACCTATGATTCTTCATTTCTAGAACAACTGACTGACCAGTGATCAAGATCACAGTTATATCATCAGAACCTTCTTCCCATTCAGACAATGTGCTAATTAGACAGATGGACAAGATAGACCTTACTTTCAAGAGAAGATGTTAGTCTACTTGAAGAGACAGACAAATCAAGTATTCTAACACATTGTGCTAACCATTATAATAGAGATATGCATAGGGTGTTATGGACTCATAAAAGAGGTATGGGAAGGGAAGATAACTAATTCAACCTGAGGGAGAAGATGGTGAAGGTGATAGACAAGGTGGGAAAGTAATAAATAAGGAAAAGCGATAGAGGAAATATCCAGTAAGAGGTGATTCCTAAGCTGAGTCCCAAAAGTCTGTATTATTGAAAACCCCCTAGTATGGAACATATTGTGGAAAACAGTTTGGTGGGGATAAAACTAGAGGTTGTGGCAAAAATTCAAATTCAAAATGGTGGTGTTCTGAACTAAAGAAGCACTGATGTGAATGAATGGAGACTTTCTTGAGTCTCTACTGTTTCCATTCAGAAGCCAGATGGTTTAGGGTTCTAATATTGTGAGAGAAACTTTTTTTTAAAGCACTTTTTTTTTTCTTTAAGTGGAAATTCCATAGTCCTTGTTATGATTTTCAGAGTATATGAATTTCTTAAATTGTGTGGTTTCTTTTAGACAATAACCTGAAATATAATAAATGTAAGCATCTTCTAGATAAGCTGGATGACTACTACTTTAAAACTCATGCAAATATTCTCGCTGTCCTGATTTTGTGATAATCAGGGTAGGCTAAACATTCGCTATATTAAAAACCATGCATGTGTCCCCAGACCTAGTTTTTCTCCCTAGGTCTGGTTTTGAGAATGCTGGTGATAAACTAAGCCTGATTTATTATATGTCCATCCTGTATGGGAAAAGACTGTAACTCTGGGTATCTTTGGTCAACCTTAAGAGATATAGCAGGGGGTCAGATGTGGCTTGGGTGGCTGGGTGTCTGTCTCCCATATGGAGGGACATGGGTTCGATCTCTGGGACCTCCTGGTAAAAATAAAAAAAAGAAAATTATAGAAGGCACGTGGGCCACCAGGCCCTGTGTGCAGGTGCGCCGTCAGGCCCCGTGAGCCACGCAGCAAGATGATGACGTAACAAGAGAGTGACACAAGGGAGAGCCAAGACGAGACGCATCAAAAAACCAGGAACTAAGGTGGCGCCGGCGGTAGGATGCCTCTCTACCACATCGGTGATTCCGAGGATCAAATCCCAGTGAAGACAGGAGGAGAAGGATGCGAAGGGGGGGCAGGAAATGGACACAGAGAGTTGCCCAATGAATGGACACAGAAACAGCAAAAACGTGTGTGTGTGTGTGTGTGTGTGTGTGTGTGTGTAAAAATGGATAAAAGTAAATAAATAAATAAATCCTTAAAAAACGTATAGGGGAGGAAGATACGGACTCTAGTTAGTAGTAGTAATACTTTGACGTTCTTTCATGATTTGTTAACAAATGTTTCACAACAATGCAGGGTGTTTGTGGAGGGTTGATGTGTGGGAGCCCTGTATGATGTTATGCATATTTGTTTTGTAAGTTCACGATGTTTACTGAACAGTTATAGTTTATGTGTGTTCATGTATGAGTGATATACTTCAATAAATTGTTTAAAAAATATATATATAGTCCTAAAACAACAACAACAACAACAAAAAACTAAACACATACTGCCATGGCATTTCAGAATCCAAACCATTAAATGGGTACAAAGTGGTAGAGTTTGTCACGACTAATGAAAACAGAGACAGAATTAACAATAAATAATAAACTGTGCCACATAAAGGTCAAATGATACCAGAATATTATCTGAAGGTATATTTAGAAGAAGTGAGAATAGAGAAAAGTGGTGGGAGAACCAAGTTATCACAAAGCACATGGCAACATAGGCATGCTAAATGCAAAATAATCTGTGCAACAATAGTTAGCTACAAATTCACCTTGTAATTGACATTTTTGTTTCAAGAAAACCTTCATCTTTTACTTTAAATTAACATCATTAATTTGAATCTTATTGTTTTTGTAAGTTTTGCTTGTATTCAATATGAAAAAAAATTTTTTTTTAATTATAAAAGAGCTTTGAGCTTAAGGAATTTGTGTAATCTTATAGTAAAAGGGTATGTGGAGGCAGGAGCTTATTTTTCCTTTAAAAGGAAGGTCTATTCATTACTCAAGCTTGGGAAACACTAGCATTGGAATTCAAATAGATCATGATTCAGATTTTTATTTCATAGCTGATAACCTGTGTGACTAGGGTAACTGACTTAACCTTTTCAGATTCAGTTTCTTCATCCACAAAATGACATAATGATACTTAGATCAAAGGGTTGAAATAATTAAATGAACTCATGTTCCCAGGAAGTTTGCCATGATGCCTGGTCACAGAATAACCATTCAATAAATGGTAGCTGTGATTCTTGTTACTAATAATAATTTCATCATCAGTACCTTTACTGTTATTAACAAAATATCTTAAGAGTTGCTGGGAAGGTCATTTTTGTACTTGCCATCAGGCAGTTCATCCTACTTTTCAAACTGTTCCATGGATCACTACATCCTTAGTTTTTAATTTACTCTGCCCAAGAAATCATAAGTTAGTCAATAGTTCCTTCCCTTCTTTTAAAGACTGCTGGGAATCATATCTCTGCAAAAATTATACTCTACTCTACACATTCAATACATTTCCACAATTTGCCACTATCAGCACTCTGTTATCAATCTGTTCACTATTTGTTTTTCATATCCAAGCATTTGGAAGGGATCTAATGTGCTACTTCTGACCCCATCTAGCTGTGTGACTAATCTTGAGCAAATTCTCAGAATCACTTTGGTCTTAGGTTCCTCAGCTATAACCTGAGTGGATGGACTAAGATAGTCTCCAACATCTTGTCTATATCTAGGATTATATGATTCAGGGTTCTCTCTTCTAGTTTCCAAAACCTACCCGGCTCAACCTGACTGCCTCAGTAATCCTATTTAAGTGATTGTGAAGTGTAACCTCCTCTATGAAGTGGGTCCCTCAATATCAAAGCAACTGTCTTCAAATGTGAACAGGGAATTCCCTTGGCTGTTTCCTCCAAATTCTCTTCTCAACTATTTACTTAGGTTGCTCTCTACTGCATTAGCCCTAAAAAGCACCCTTAGCTTTCATATGGTGTAAATATGTTATCATTTTAAATATCATTTGTTTACTATTTGTATTTCTACTAACCAATATAGCTCACGGGCAGATAAGGCTTTCTGACTTTTTATCAAATAAAACTAATGGCACAATGCCTTGCACAAAATTGGTACTTAATAAAAGATCAGTAATTTAAAGAATTTTCCTATATTTTTAGAATCTATCCTAGATTACTGCATCAAGAATTCTTAGTTTGGTAACTCCTTAGACTAAGAGTCAAAAGCTCTGGACTCTGGTTTTGTTGACAGTGCTAATGTATTATATAACCTTGACTAGTTCACTAAATCTCAATTAACTCCTTTATAAAATGAACCTATTTCCTTTGGCCCTATTTATGTAATGTAAAGAGTTGCTCTATTTAAAAAA
The DNA here is from genome assembly GCA_029593785.1 of Cabassous unicinctus. Taxonomy (NCBI): domain Eukaryota; kingdom Metazoa; phylum Chordata; class Mammalia; order Cingulata; family Chlamyphoridae; genus Cabassous; species Cabassous unicinctus. The sequence goes on along the minus strand of JAQZBX010076338.1, from coordinate 4,561 downwards.
AGAAGAATGTAAAAGTGTAATAAAAATATTCTATGACATTATATTGATAGCTATAAGATCCGAGAGAGAGGATTAAAGTGACCTGGTTTTCTCTGTATTTAATCCTAACACAAGCATCCATGACATCCTGAGTTTCTTTATAGAGTAGTCTGAATGACACCATTCATACATCAGTTAATAACTTTTGACAAGGACAAAGATCATGTTCCTTGTCCCATCAAATTCTCACAAAACATGTAAACATTCCATTGAAACTACCAGCTACCTTTATAGATTTTTTGGTGTAAGATTTTTTTCCCCCAAACAAATGTTTTTAACTAATGGTTAAGACCTTAATCACATTGTTCTGGAAAAAAAAATTTTTTTTCTTACTCTTCATGAAGAATACAAAAATTGGCCCACATATAAATCACTAACTCTTTTGTTGTACCAAATTTAGTGTATCACCTAAGTAAAATTTAAATAACCTTACATTAAGATGGCCCTACAATGATCCTTAGACTATAAGTAAGTAAATAATGCACAAAAATAAACAAAACCTTCAGCAAAAGTATAATTATATCAAAGGGTTTATCACAACTCATATTTTTTAATTTTAAAGGAATCATATTCATTTTTTTCTTGTTAATCTATGTCTCAGCTTAAAATATGGTCTCTAAAACCCAATATTACATTTTATCTTTATAGTTCTTGGCTTTCTCTTGGTAAACTTTAATTGTTCCCATGGCTCATAGAACATGACCAATATAAAATAGCCTAGAATGTCCCCTCTTAGCGTCATCACCGATGATATCACTTCAGTTCTTCCGTGATTGAAGGTATGTTAGAAACTTGTACTCCCTCTGCTGACCATAAGGAAATGTCAACAGTAACAAAAATAATGTTTAGTTGGCAATAAATGTTATTGTTATCTGGGAAAAAATACAGTACCATAAAACACCAATCTCAAGAATCCCATGGAGAATTCTCTATTCCATTTTCGAGGGTAAATGTCTAAGACTGAGAAATTAAATAACATCTTTTTAATGCTATTTCCTGAATTATAACATTTTAAAAAGGCTTTTTATCTGCTCAAATTTATTATAAAAGGTTAACTGTCTGGAGGATTCTGACAAAATTGTAAAATAATTATCTAGAATATTGTCTTAGTTGTTCATTCTCTAGAATTATGAAGAGGAAAATCTATTTATAACTGCATATTGGGATTTAGGTCATAGTTCAGAGTAGTTAAACATCGAAAACTGATTATTCCAGATGTTAGGGTGATCATAATTACACCAGGCTGGAAATATTAGGCTATGCTGTTCTAAGCCTCTAGGTCATAGGTTATATCTAATTCCTTTACTTGAATGAAAACTCCAGTACTGGTGCCTAATAAATATTTAAAACAAAATCTGCTCAGAATTATACCTGGAGGAATAGTTTTATACCTTACAATTCTTGAGCACATTAATGTAAAGTCAACAAAGACTTAAAAGAACACATTAACTGATATTCTTAATGTCCACAGTGCTCTAATATTTACTATTGCTGATTCTCCTTGATTTATTTGGAGATTTATTTGCAACATAAGAAAATAATCTTTCAACTTCTGCTGGCTTAACATAAACAATGCCATACATATTATACAATTGTTTATTAACTATAAAGTAGATTGGCTTTAGAATTTTTTAGTTCTCCCCTGTCTTTCTCTTCTATCATCCCAAACTTCCTGGTTATAAACATTATTTGCTGAAAGATTAAGAAATACACATTAGTATTACGATCAGTTTAATTAAAAGATGATTTAAAAGGTGAATTCACCTCAAAAGTACCCACAGACTATGTTTCAACAGGAATATAAATAATTCCTTGATGATTCACTGTTTTGGACTCTATGTTCCCTTCTAACAGAGTAGAGAATTTTGACTATAGGCATAAAGGGGATGTGTTTTTAAATTGAAAGATCCGTCATTATTTTGCTCACTTCAGAAGAGTTTTGTTATACGAAATTAAGTCAATTGCTACCAAAAGGAATTGTAAGAAACAATAAAAAGTGAAAAATCACTGTATATCAAAGTTACTGGTGAGAGAGAAAGCATGCACACCTTGGAACCTTAAGAATCAAGTTTGTCAAAGGAATTTGGATGTAGATCTTCAGCTTAGGGACAAAGACTGTCTCTTCAATATAATGGAATCAGCAGGTAATGGGCTTCCAAAAGCTTCATTTTAATGATACTGCAAAGAATGAAACAGGACCATCCAGATTAAATTCACTAAGGACACTAGGGACAAGGCTTTCAAGAGACTTTCAAGAGCTTTGGCTGGAACCAGGCAGTTCTTTCATGCTCATTAGTACTCACTCATTCTCGCTTTCTCTCTTTCTCTCTCTTACTGTTGCTCTCTCTTTCTGATGTTTCCAGTAAAGATAAAATCCTGATTTCTTTCCAGTTGAGACCATCTTTGCGTTAATCATTAAACACCTTGGGAAGCCTACTTTTGTACACATATGTCTTTACAACTGAGAAAACTCTTTTACTTTTCTGTTTGTGTCTGTTCAAACTGGACTCTTAATTTATTATTTTGTATTTCAAATTCTGTTAGATGCACACATAGCTCAGCCTGCCTACACTTGCAGTGAGTCATCATTAAAGGGTGTTTGTTTAATAATGGAATACATTCATTTTTATACACAATCTTTCTGCAATAGAAACTTCAGAGAACAGAATCACAACTCTCTGATTACATAACTTTATTTAACCAGGTATAATTTAACAGTTGGAAGAATAGCAACTTAGACTTTATAGAGAAAAGCTTTGCTCCATTTTCAAACACTACCATACTTAAGATGTGAAGACATTTTTCAGATCCATACTTCAAATACTGATCAAATTTCTAACATTGGTAACCAAGTGCAAACATTAAACAGTGATAGATTATCAAACTTTTAACTTTACTGCATATAAATGTTTAATGGATTTAAAAGCAGTTTTAAATTCAAACTTAACTATACATTGGTCATCATACTATCCACTGAAATTTAAGACATTAAGGAATTTTAGCTGTCTGGCATATCATGAAGAAAATGCCCAGAGATTCTTAAATGACAAAACTGATTGAAAAATCTCAGATAATATATTCCCCATCACTGGCCCTATTCAAATACAGGCTAGATGATGACCTTGTAGGAATTCAAGGAATTCATACATCAAATGAGTTGGTCTAGACAAGTGATTCTGAAATTTGACTCTGTAAGAATCATCCATGGAAGCTTTTAAAATACTGGGCCTTTTCATATCATAGTTCAGAGGTTATTCATTCTCAGGCTCTCTCTTTGAACTGTTAAACTGATAGACTATAACTTCTACCAGTAATATATATTAAGCCAAATACAAGAGCCCTAAAGAGTTTATGTCTTCTTAAATTCATACTGGAAACATTTTTGTTCATTAACCAATGGAATTATATTTAATTTTATAAGTTTGATTCTCAATGTAACAAGAACTGAAGTTTCAAACTGAAATATCAGGAATGCCCTAAAAAACCCCTCTAGTATATAGTTTCTAGTCCTCAGCAGTTAGCTGCACTTGTGTAAAAACACAACAAATTTATTTTGCAAAGTGTTTTTTATAATTCTATGAATAAAACAATAACTCTCTTCTATGCCATTCAATTCTTGCCAAGGATCCATTACTTATAATTCTGCCTAACATTTCCAAGGAGAGACAGTATACCGGGAAGACCACACCTGTCACCATTAAGGTTCTTTTTGGAAACTGTAAATGTAAATGTGGATTCAATATCCCTGAAAAGGTATGGCATCTTCCACCTTTAAAGTACACACGTTTCTGGCTTTACAGTTTGGGGTCATTATAAATTGTAAAATTATTGGGAAAAGATAGCACTAAAGTCCAAAATAGCCAAACACTTTTCTTTGCATTTTCAATGGTATTCTGAAAGATTATAGTTGGAAGTCTTTAAAGAATTACTCTTGTAAATTTGAAATCATTTAAGAAGGAAAAAAATAGCAGTGATTTGAAAATAAAAAGATTTTATTTTAATTACCTAAGTGAAATTACTATGTTTCTTTTGTTTTGAAAGAGTAGATATTAGACAATCAAGGAAACTATGTCAAGTATAGGCCATTTACTTATCTGATATCGCAAAAGTATTCTCCTTCTATGATAAAATTTCATATTAGAAAAACCACTGTCCAAATTGGCAGTCAAAGAGTGTTACCATAAAAGAGATAATTGAGTAGGCCAAGGGAACCTTTTCTAGAGGAAAAATACTAGCATGGACATGTACAGCTTTCTTCAAGAATCTTTGATGAGTGAACTAATAGGAGAAGTTCAGGCACTGTGGCAATAGGCCCCAAACTCTTCACAAGCAGTAAATGCCTTTTATTTTAAACAATAACTGAAATATTAAGGTGGCTTAACTTAAAACTCCTATTCCATCACATTTTTAAACAAATCAATTTTATTGATATATATTAATAAAGCATAAATCCATCCAAAGTATACAATCAATGGTATTTGGTATAATCACATAGTTGTGCATTCATCACTTTAATCATTAT
>JAQZBX010076337.1:0-14445 GCA_029593785.1 Cabassous unicinctus | reverse complement strand
GAACATTAGAACCTTGTTCCTGATGTAATGTCCTTCTTTTCTTTTCTTTTTTTTAGGCTGGGGATTGAACCCAGGACCTCATATATGGGAAGCTGGTACTCAACGACTGAGCCACATCGGCTCCACTGAGTTGGTTTTCTCACTTGTTTGTTCTTTGTTTTTAGGAGGTACCAGGAATCGAACCCAGGACCTCCCATTTTGGAAACAGGCATTCAACCTCTTTAGCCACATCCGCTCCCCACCTTATCATTTTTAAAACTGACCCAAGGGAGTAAAGAAGATCCAGGGGCAGAGTCTCTAAACCATAAAAATTTACTAGACATCTAGAGAATAAGAAAAACCTAAGGGAACAATCTTTAAACTAGAAGACTTTACATTTCTGTTGGTTTAGAATAATAGCTAGGAACAGCATGAGTACATCTAGGTCTGTTGAAAACAACTCTGACTTCCCCATCTCTCAAGGCTGGCACCGACTGCCCTTGAGACATTACAGGACTCAAGTACATTACCACAACTATGCAGCAGAAGAAAGCTGTTAAAGTCCCTGTTTTGCATGCACACACAAAAATTCTTGGCTACGTCCAATATAACTAAATACCTGTTATCTGTAGGGGCACAGGCGTGGTACAAGATAAAGCATACAGAGCTGGAAAGGCCTTTTACATCGGACATTCCTATTTGCACAAGTATGTAATGACATTTCTTATCCACTGCACATTCTGCTCCTCAATATCCCATGGTGCAACTTTACAAAGCAGGTACCAGAAGACATGGTCTTTAGTGCAGTTAGAGAATAATCTAGCACAAAATCTAACTCTCAAAAATTGGTACCCACAGTCATCACTAATTAATTTTTTTGTGCCTTTTTTCTTCATTTTTTAATCACTAATTAAATTTTTATCCTTATTTATATGAGAGAATGGATTTTTCCAATAATAAGAGCAGGACTTAGAAAGAGGAAGTAACATGCAATTATATTAATTCTTAGCTAAAGCAGAATTTGAAGTCACTCCTGGGTACCACATGACCACCATTTTTTTTCCTATAGCAATAGTATTTTGTATTTCAAACCATTACAAAAAGCCCCAGCAAAGGCATGTCATGTATGCAACTGGTGTATCTGGTTTAACATCATCTATTCCAAGAGACCCAGATGGTCCTAGAGCAGATTTAGCTGGGTGCTGAAAACAAGCTTCCACCCAGAGATCAAAATTAAGTTTCTATGAAAATCAATCTTTCCAGTGTCCTTCATTCCTGAGGACCTTCATTAATACATTTCCAATTTCATTTCAATATTTCACTCTAGTTTTGACAGACCAACCAAGGTGAAGTGGAGTTAATAAACTTGGACTCATAGCAGATTTCTGATCTCCTTTGAACCTAGGTATGAGCAATAATAAAACATTTCAGCACCAAATGGTCAATTATTTGGTTTTACTCCGGAGTACCTTTTCCATGATGGCATTTAGGTGATGCTTTTCAACATCAATTTATTAATAATCTGATCAGCAAAGCTAAAGATAATTAAAAGTACTCCAGATAATGGTCTGCATATTACAAAGGTATTTACGATGGACTCTTTGGAGGGCTGGGAACAAGATGAAAAATTTTCAGATGCAGCTCCATAAAGTTTATATCTAATAAGCTTATGTACCAAATGGCTGTAAAATCTGATAGTCTATAAACAGGGCTTCAATGGGTATTAGTGGGAAAATATGAGTTAAAACTTAACATTGTACAGACAGAACTGCTATCAGCCTCAGAAGATCAAGTACAGAATTTGGTGGGCAACAGCTGACACCCTGTGTGGTTAAAAAGCAGAGCCTGTGTACCAGTAAAGGTACAGATGGAAGCAGTGCTTTCAGTGTATCAAAATATATATATATTGCTCTGAAACGACATCTATTGGAAATCATTAACTTCTTTTCTATAAGGTCAGCTCCTATCATTTCTCCTTGCTCCACTTTTTTTAAAGACTAAATACTAGCCGAGACTTTAACCTTGAAGATGTTTATCAGATTGATGGCATTCAAAGATTTTAGAGAGAAATCCATTTTACAAAGATGACGGCTGTGAACCTATGACTGGAGGAAGATTCAACTATTCCCTTTTCAGAGTCCTATCAAGTCATCCGCATGACTAGGATGCCAGTTGCCCTGGGAAAAGTTAACAACCTTCCAGGCCTGAACGACTGAATAGCTTATTATTCAATGACTTTTCTTTAGCAGAATTCAGCTCAGTGTTCACATTTTGTATGTGAACACTATTCAGTGTTTAAATGCGCTCCTGACAGCTACCTCAATATCCTGTGCAGGAGGAAAGTATCGTGCTGAGTTCATTGAACCTAAGATGCCAGTGATTGTACCACGGAGAGAGAAAAAAATGCTGCCACTTATAATTGTAAGATGCCATCAACCCTGAGATGCATTTCATTTTAAGGATTGTTGAAATGTGAAAAACAGTGGGCACTTTAGAATGGAGGAACTATGGAAACAATAATAATAGCTAACGTGTTGAACACCTACTATGTATACCAAGCACACTCTCGAGCACTTTTCATGATTAACTCATTTAATCCTCACAAATACCTTATAAGCAGGAACGACTAATATACCCATTTTACAAGGGCACAAAGAGGTAGTGTCTGGGAATCAAACCCAGCCAGCCTGACCCCAGGGCCTGGAGCCTTCATCCCTCTGCTGTTCTGCCTCTATCCTGTTGATTACTAACCTGGAGCAACCAAGACAGGTGGCTATCTTGGGGCAGAGCTGTGCCAAGCAGGCTTCCCCACAAGTGAGTGAAACCCCAAGAAGGACTAGTCAGAAACCAGGGCTCCCAATCTCCAGGCTGGGGGTTTGGGCCAATGACCACTCCCACACCTTGATGAAGTGAAACCCAAAAGCCCCCGGAGACATGTAACTTATCAGCTCATGTCTGAGGATGCCCACCCTGGGTGGTGGAAAGAGAAGCGCCAGACTTCCAAAATCTGAGAACTTAGCATCTTCCCTGTAAAAGAAATCCTCAAATTAATTTCTCTGCTTGTGGATCTCTGAGAGTCCAATTCTGAAGTGGTTCCCACGAAGCATAAGTAAAACTAAAGAGAAGAAAAGACCCACCATTTTTGGAGCCTGTATGTTCCAGGCACTTGACATGCATCATTTCACTGAATCCTTCCAACAATCCTCTGGAGTGGGAGTTTCCCCCTTTTCACAGCTGGGAAAGTTCACAATGATGAAGTTCCATTATCATTGGGCTACAGAGCTCTGCTTTGGACACTGTCTGACCAAAGCACATGATTTCTGAGTCTAATACATTGTTCTGATAAATGTGCTTGGCCAGCTGCTAGCTTTTTGGGGATTCCTAAAATGGCCTCATCTAAAATGCTCCAAGACCCAAACATTGTTGGCCCTCATCTGTGGTGAGCAATCCACCCGCTGAGGTACCAACAACTGGGCTCAACAAACGTAAACACAAAGCTTTAGGTAAATAAACAGGAAAGCAGCTGTGCTTTTTTTGTTTGTTTGTTTAAGTGAAGTGCATTGTTTTCCCATAGTCGTTAGGATGAAAATGACGGATGGAAATTTTCATGATGGAAAAAAAGGCAAACATTTGGGAAACAACTGCAAAGCCAGTGACTAAAGCTAACTAACAATGGATCACAGAAAAGGGGATAAGTTTGAGACTCATGGAGCAGAAGAGTCAGATGAATAATTTTTTCAAAACTCAAAAGACCCAGCAGAACACCAAGGATCATATAACAGCCACTACGTATATTAGTCAGGCAAAGGGGTGCTGATGCAAAATACCAGAAACTGGTTGGTTTTTATAAAGGGTATTTATTTGGGGTAGAAGTCCACAGTTACCAGGACATAAAGCCTAAGTTTCTTCTCTCACCAAAGTCCACTGCCATGTGTTGGAGCAAGACAGCTGCCGACGTTTGCCAGGGTTCAGGCTTCTTCGGTTCCTCTCTTCCCGGGGCTGTTTCTCTCTGGACTCAGCGCCTGTTTCCTCCAAGGCCAGCTGTAGACTCTCAGGCAAATGGCTTGTCTCTATCCTGGAGCCTTCTCTCCTTCCTCATGACCAAGCTCCTCTGTCTGCTCGCCACCCCGGGCTCCAGCATCAAAACTACTCCAACTCTGTCCTTTACAATGTCCTAGGGGTGGGGCTCAACGCCCTACTGACCTGGCCCAGTCAACGCCCTAATCATAACTTAATCAGGCCCAGATTAACAGATCAGTTTACAAGCATGATCCAATATCTATTTTTGGAATTCATAACTACAGCAAACTGCCAAACTGCTACACTTCCCAACACTCAGAATGAACACATGTATACAGTTGGTCATATTTGATGCTGATTCTGACCTTTCCTTTTTTTTTTTTTTTTTAAGAAATAAAGTTTCACACAGTCAAAGTCCCTTTCCCTCACTCTCCAAGATGATGGTTATCATGAATTTGTTGTGACTCTGGCCCATATTTTAATAAATGTATCCATAAACAATATGATCTTAAATGATTGATGTTTTCCCACACTTAGGTTTGAAAACTTCTTTTGGACTTTATTTTTTTAAAATTTATTTATGTATGTATGTACGTATGTATGTATGTATTTATCCTCCCTTGCTGCTTGTGCTCGCTGTGTCCATTTGCTGTGCGTTTTTCTGTATCTGCTTGTCTCCCTTTGTTGCGCCAGCTCTCTGCACCGCGCGGGCCCTGAGCTCTCCTCGGCGCGGGTGCTCCTTCACCAGGAGGCCCCGGGCATCGAACCCAGGGCCTCTCATATGGTAAACAGGAGCCCAACCAATTGAGCCACAGCCGCTTCCCTGGACTTTATTTTTGATTATGGAGTGAGGTACCGTTCTAATATTTTATTTTTCCATAGGAAAGTCAATTGATCCAATGTGATTTACTGAAAATTTTATCTTTGCTCACCACTGATTTGAGACACCTTCTCTACAAAGTCCCAAACTCACATGATCAGTTTTGACCTATTTCTATACTTGTGCCAATATCACACTGTCTTTATTAATATGGTTTTGTTATCTGGTAGGATGAGTCTCTCTTACTTGTTCCCTATTTAAAATCTGTCCTGGCTGTTTTTGGACTTTTATTCTTCAATTTGAACTTTACAATTTATGACAACCCTGTTGGGATTTTGGTTGACATCACATTCAATTTGGAGTATAATTTAGGAAAATTACTTCTTTATAGTATTTAGTCTCCTCATCCACGAACATGGAGTATTTGCCATTTATTCAGGTCTTTCGGTATGTCCTTTAACAATAATTTTCTCTAAAAAAGTTAGATTTGTTTGTTGGTAGGTTAGAGTTGTGCTGGTATTGTTAATAAGGTTTTCTTCCTATTGTATTTTCTAATTGTTTATCACTGATACATAGGAATATTATTATTTATATATTGATCTTATATCCAGTAACCATGCTGAACTCAATAGTTTTAGCCATTTGTAGATTATTTTAATATTTTCAATTTTGACACGCTGTCCGCAAATAACAAAAAATTATGTCTGTTTAGTTACATTCCTTTTACCACTATTTTCTTTTTCTTTTGTTTCAATTAAATTTTTATTCTTAAAAATCACTGTAAATTTAAATTTTGATATAGTTTCAAACTTACAGAAAAAATTTTTTTATTATAAAATTTCCTGAATACCTTTCCCCTAGATTCTTCAATTGTTCACATTTATTTCATGTGCTTTGTCATTCACATTTGAGTGTAAATTGCAGACATCATATTCCTTTTTTTCCTAAAGATTTCATTATGCATTTTCTAAGAACAAGGATATTCCCTTACATAACCACAGTGCAATGACCAAAATCAGGAAATTTAACTGTGACATATCATTATCTAATCTGTGGTACATATTCAAAGTTTGCCAATTATGATATCCTTTGTAATATCCCAGTAAAATCCTTTGGCTATTTTTCCTCAGTTCAGGGTCCAGTCCAGGTTCACTTATCATATTTAGTTGTCTTGTCTCTGTTGTCTCTTTTAATCTAAAACGATTAAAGGGTCTTTGTGACCCTGACATTTTTGGACGGTACAGACCAGTTATTTTATAGAATCCCATCAATTTGGGTTTGTCTGATGTTTCCTTATTCAGGTTATACAATTTTTGGGCAGGAAAAGGATGCTGTGTCCTTTTTAGTACCTTATATCAGGAAGCACCTGATATTGGTTTGCCCCATAATTGATAATGTTATAGATACTTGTTGATGGTTGTGTCTGCCAGGTTTTTCTAGTAAAATTATTATTTTTTCCTTTTCAATTAAGTTATTTGTGAGAGATACTTTGAGACTATGCTGTTCCTCATCAAATTTTCACATACTAGTTTATGATCCAATGATGATTTCCACCTAAATTGTTATTACAATAGTTAAAACGGCGATTTTTTCTGCATGTTCCATTATTCCTTTAACAATTATTAGTTGATATTCTACTGTAAGGAATCTTTACTCATTTTTCCTTTTCTTTGTAGCACTGTGGACTCATAGAATTTTTATTTTACTCAATAGATTATAATGTGTTGCTATCAATATTTGTTTTGATGCTAAAATTGTCTTAACTTTGGCCAGTGGAAGCCTCTTCAAGTTAGCTCTTGTGCTTTTGACAAGTTATCACAACAAAGTGTTCCAGGCTCATCTTGTACTTTCTCTGACCCAGCCCTGTAATCAAGCATATCTCCAAGGAGCACTGATTCCTTTTAGTGGGAAGTAGAAACCAAGATCTGGGGGCTAGATGTGCTTATTGCTACTGGGTTATCATTTCTTCTAGGCCCCTTTCACAGACAGAACTATATAAAGACACATATAATATATCTGTGTAAAAATCATGAATTCATACTATCTCCGATTCCATCACAACACCACGGTATATATTCTGGTCTTCTCTGTGCATATTTATAATTTTCTTCTCCAAAAGTAAGAAACCTGGCTCCCATTATCCTCATTATATTTGCTCATTTGCCCAAACTTATATTACATAGAAAATAGTTTCAGTATTGCTAGCCCATACCACAACAAAAAGCAAATTTTTGACTTGGAATCCAATATTTACTTATAGTCCTTTTGTGTTTAGACTGAGGGCATGTAGTCAAAGTACTGTGTAACCAAGAATTACTTGGGTTAGTTCTTTTTTTACTTTCCTTCAATGTGGCTATTCTATTCATTTAAAATACAGTTAGGTTCGTTTATCTCTGTTTGTATCCTAGTTTAGAGACCCTCTCCCCCAATTCTTGTTGATTTGGTTTATTACTTTTGAGTGTGTAAAACATTAACATGATTCTGAAAGTCAAACCATACAAGAAGATATAGTCAGAGAAGTAGCACTTCTCTCTCCATCCTTTTCCCACCCAACCCCTATAGGTAACCAATTTTATTAGTTTCTGTTTGTCTTTCTTATGTTTCTTTTTTACAAAATTAGCAGATACATTTATACTGTCTTATTTCAAACACCAAGGAAGAAAATTGGAAGATTTCACGAATTTGTGTGCCATCATTATTCAGGGGCCTGCTTATCTTCTCTGTATCATTACAATTTTAGGATATGTGCTACCAAAGTAAACACTCTTTTTCTTTTCTTATTGCATTGTCTAGCTCCTGTCTAAAATGTTGGACAGTAAGAATGATACCAGGCATCCTTGTCCTGTTCCTGAATTAGTCTAATGACTTATTTTTCATTCAGTCATTCAACACAAACATTTTTGAGCATATAACATGTGCAAGGTATTCTGGATACAACCATAAACAAGAAAGACTTGGTGTCTGCCCTCAAAGAGCTTTAAACTACTTGGAGAGACAGAGAGTTAAATGAGCAATTACACTATAGCATGTGCTGTGGTTGGATACACACAGATAACAGTGGTGCAGAAACATTTAGGTGAGGCACATAGCCTCAGCTCCAGCACTTAGGAGGAAGTGACACAACGCAGAATGTTAAATTTCAGAGAACCTAGGGTTTCTGAAATTCAAAAGTCTCCTCTTCATAAATATCTTTTGGGTCAATAGGATCAATGCTGATACTATAAGAGTTATGATTAGGCTAACTTTATTTTTTCCGGTTTCATTCAATGATGATTCTTGCCTGAGCCAGTTATTACTACAATAGCTGCAAAATGGTCATCCAGACCTTGATACTTGGTTTCCCAACCATGATTCAGCTTTGTCTCTTTGATTATGCTGCTCTTGACTAGTTTGGTTAATTGGTTTCCTAATCCTTGGCACTACCACATCAGCACAGGCAGGGCTTTTTGGATTTATCACAGTCCAGTGGACCAGGCTTTGACAAAAGGCAATATACTACTTTAAGCTATATCTTAATAATAATGCCTACTACTACTAAGTTCTAGCTTCTTTGAATGCAGAGGTAAGTTGCACTGTGGCTATACCTCTGAGAATCAGAAAGCTAGCCCTCATGCTGGATAGGCCCTCCTGCTGTGTATATATGCTTTTTACATCCAGCTCTCGGGTCATAAATTGTATCACAAATGGCAATGGAAACATCTCAAGGTATCAAATATGTTCAGTTTTCCACTGTCCTCAAAATGATACCATTAGACACATACTGAGTAAGGACATTGACTTTTCACTTCATAGGAGAAAGTGGAAAATCCTTCCAAAATGCAAATGGGTGTGTTTTGTGCATTCTTCTTTTTAGCATGTACTGAATTATTAGGGAAAATTGCAGATTTTGTAGGTGGCTGGTTATAATAATCTAAGCTTAAAAACAGAACCAGAAAAGTTGAAGACATCAGAAATCATGTCTAAAAATAAAGCAAGTACTTTTTATTTCTATAATCCTCAATTATAGGCCATTTAAGGAAAAGAAAATCAGCTTCAGAGACTTTAAATATGGATTCTACAGTTCTCACTGGCCCCACTGCTTTACAAACTAATTTCAGTATGTTTTGAACTGTGTCAAAAAATTACTTTATCCTATATCCATCCTTGATGCCCTCTTGATGTTACAAATACTAATACTAATGTTGATAATGAAACAAACTTCGTGATGGCTATTGTATAACAAATCCTCCCTCAATAAAAACAGCTCTTCTTAGATGAAATTTCATCTGTGTCAAATGGTAACATTCACAGAAGCTACTTGTGGTCAGGAGGAGACTCTTCCGGCCCTCTCTCGAAGGCAATCCAAGTTGAGCCACACCAAAGCACTGAGATGCTTACTCAATTCATCCAAAGGAGGCATTCAGGGGAAGAAATTTCCTTAAAACCTTTCTCTGGTAAATCTTTGTAGTTAAATGAGATAATCTAATCTAATCTAATCTCCTAAAACCAAGCACAACTCCTAACATTTGTATATAGCATTTTACAGTTTTATAAAGTGCCTCCATAAATGAAACTCGATGAATCCTCCACACTGTGATGCAAGCATCATTAACTCTATTCTATTGATAAAGGATCAAAATTCCAATTGTATAAAGAGAATTGTTTAAGGTCATATAGCTGGGATTTGAATATTGATCTTAATTCCAACTTCTGTGTTCTTTCATTACACATAATAGCTGAACTAGAAATGAAATAAATTCTAAATACTTCTTTTAGGCAACCTCCAAGGAGAGGTCTGTGAAGGGCAGAGCCTTACATTTCCAGGAATTAAACTGGACATTCTTGTCATAGGAACAGAGGAATATCCATGCTGAGGAATAATATCTTTGATGACATATGACCAAGGAGAATAGATTTGGTGCCCTAAGGTCCTGTTCTTGTGCATATATCGGGTAGTGCTTATAAACACGCTATTGGTAAACTGTTCTACTTCCAGGAGTGTGAAAAAGCAAAGACATTTGGAGAATCTGACTGCCAATGTGTTCACTGTTGGTTTTAATTAGCATTTAAGTATTTTCTTTAAATCTATAGTTCTTTCAGACAGCCTCAATGCCCTTAGCCTTGCATTCCCCTAGGAGAGTTTTTCTTTTTCTTTTTTTTTTTAAGATTTACTTTATTTATTTCTCCCCACCCCCTTGTTGTTTTTCACTTGCTGTGTCTGTCTTGTTTCTTTAGGAGGCACCGGGAGCCGAACCTGAAACCTCTGATGTGGAAGGGAGGTATGTTATCGCTTAAGCCACCTCCGCTCCCTGCTTTGTCTTCTTTAGGAGGCACCAGGAACCTCTGCTCCCTGCTTTTGTTATGTCTCTCATTATATTTTTTCTTCTTGTGTCTCTTGTCGTGTCAGCTTGCCGTACCTGCCCATCACACCAGCTCACTGTCTTCTTTAGGAGGCACCGGGATCTGAACCAGTGACCTCACATGTGGTAGGCAAGAGCCCGGATGCCTAAGCCACATCTGCTTCCCTAAGGGAGTTTTAAAAATCCCAATGCCTGGGAGTTTGGGTGTAGCTCAGTGGTTGAGTACCTGCTTTCCACGTACGAGGTCCTGGGTTTAATGCCCTGGGCCTCTTAAAAAAAAATCCCAATGCCTGTACCCCACCCTAGACAAATCAGAATCTCTGGTGGTGGCACCCTGGCATCAGTGTTTGCTAAAGCTTCCCAGATTACTTTACTATGCAGCCACTGCTGAGAACCACTGGTCTAGATTTTCAAATGGGGTAGGGGTGGCATAGTCTATGCTGCCCCGACTCCCATCCCCCAAGAGAATGTATTAGGTTCAGCTGGGGGAGATGAACTCTTTAAAATTACACACACTTCCAGTAGGAGAATTGATGTTCAGAGTGAGCCCCGTTCCAGAAGGAAGTGTTATACCTTTCATGGATGCTGGCTGGTTTAGACCAGTCTGCATCTGGGACCAATTAAATCAGAATCTCTAGGGGGTAGGACTCAGGCACGAGTAGTTGTTAAAACTTCTCAGGTGAGTCCACTAGCCAGCGTTGAGAACCACTGCTCTAAATGGTGCATGTTTTGTTTGGAAGAGGAAGTAAAGACAAGGCAACGCCCCTCCTGCCCCCCCCAGGTTAACCCCAATGAACGCAAGTAACCTGGCAGCAGCCGCCACTCGAGTCACTCGAGCTGCCTCTCCTTCAGCTGAACCAAGCAGTGCTAAGCACTGGCTCTCCCAGATCTAGATTTATGGTCTTGGACAAACAACAGAATCTTGCCTTGGCATGGTGCTGTCCTCCCTGGCACGAATTAAATCCTAAATAATTCTCATCAGCATGTGCATAAAATAAATGAGCCTCAATTTAAGAAAACTTCCCCATTGTGTCCTAGTTAATGAAATCACATTTTGCAGGTTTCCACAATCATAAATATACTGGTTTTATTTTAACAAGGAGAAGATATCTTTACCTAGTCATGCTGCCACTAATTTTTTTTTTACTAGATAATGGATCATGTAAAACAAATTACTTATATGGTAATTGATAATAGGATGACAACATGTACTCTATTCAACTAGTAATTGATATGATTATCACTAGTGTCTTTCAGTTTGGTGACGATAAGAAGCAATCATTAATTTCATTAAATTTTTGGCAGGTAGGGGAGGAAACAGGGTGCAGATAGCAATATAAAGGATGGTAGTTGCATGATAAGACTTATACCCAGAAATGCAAAGAGATGAAGTGAGTTTATTAAGTAATTTGGCAAAGTGGCAAGACAAGAGAATTAGCTGATTCTGTGCTGCTTTCTGCCCCACCAAAACCTCCATACTCAGCTGGGATATAAAAGGAGCATGCCAGCAAATCCTTGCTGCTGATGGCTTTAGTTTTGAACCCCTGGACTAACCTATATTTACTAATTAAAGTAAGTATTATTAGATAAATATGTATTTCTCAAGTTCTGGTTTTGAAGCATCAAAATGATTTTCATCTGAATGAAAGTCGATGAAGCCCTCTTCTCCTGCTTGCCTGGGACCAAGCTTGAACCAGCTGGGGGATCACCAGCTGCTGCTGAATATGTAAATTAGAGTAGGAGGAAAGCAAAGGAAGAAGTCTGATCTAAACCCGGGTCGACTCTCAGGTCCAGAGGCCTCAGGAGCAAGATCTGGGGGGCTATGGAGGAGAGCTGGGCAGACTCTGGAGTGGGAACTCGGACGGCTACGTATTTAGGGTCACTTTAATTGAACAAGACAGCAGGAACTGGATGTGGGGAACTTGGGTGTCATGACAGACATATGAGGAAGAAGCCAAATTGGCAGTCTTGGAGTCAGCACACTGGGGAGAAGGAGCCAAGCCAGATATAAGAGCTGACATTTCTCCCAAAGGAAGCAAATTGTGTTGACAGGGACTGCACAGCAGGGCCTCGGTGCTTCTCTTGCAGGCCTGCCTAAGTCTCAAGAGGTCTTGCCCTTGGCCTGGGCAGGGCATCCTGACTCTCAGCATGCCTGGAGGATAACTTGGTATTTTAAATTCCTAGGAGGGTAGAGAAGCAGCTAAATTCCTAGGAGAGTAGTGAAAAGAACTGAGCACCTGTCAAAAAGGGATACAAGATAATAAACGACAACCATGTGAATTGTGTTGACTAGATGAACCTGGCAGAGGCTACATCAGAAGATTACGTGGGTCCCACCCTCCTATAAGGATCTCGGTGAGGCAATGTGTCTGCTCTGCACCTCTCTAAGGGGACAGGTCTTTTGAACTAATTCATGGGGACAGAGCCAGGGAGAAAGAGAGAGAAAGCAAGGGAATTTGTTTGTAAAG
The DNA here is from genome assembly GCA_029593785.1 of Cabassous unicinctus. Taxonomy (NCBI): domain Eukaryota; kingdom Metazoa; phylum Chordata; class Mammalia; order Cingulata; family Chlamyphoridae; genus Cabassous; species Cabassous unicinctus. Next base: position 1,819 of record JAQZBX010076337.1, on the reverse strand, counting down.
ATAATTATATTTTAAGAAATATTTTCCCTGGATTTTCAGATTGAGCCAACAAAAGCAATTTGGGCGCACTTAATGTATATCATCCTTTTCTTAATGGTCTAGAGCTACATCAAAATGTCATGCCTACTTCAATATCTGACAATGGGCAATTGTTTAAAAATGTTTATTTAAATATTCAATGCACTGCAGTCATTAAACATCATATTGGGTGAAGAATACTTTATGACATGACAAAAATAAATATACTGTAAGATTCAATTTTTGTGGAGTTGGTTAAAAGATTAATTTATTAAAAAACAATGGCGGGGGGGAGTGGATGTGGCTCAAGCAATTGAGCTCCTGCCTACCACATAGGAGGCCTGAATTCAGTTCCCAGTGCCTCCTGGAGAAGATGAGTAAGACAGCGAGCTGGCACGACTGGGCAGGCGCAACCAGGCAGGTACGGCGAGCTGATGTGACAAGATGACGCAACAAGGAGATACAAAGAGGAAAGACAATGAGACACAACAAAGCAGGGAGCTGAGGTGGCTCAAGCAATTGAGCGCCTCTCTCCCACACAGGAGGCCCCAGGTTTGGTTCCCGGTGCCTCTTAAAGAGAAGACAAGCAGACACAGAGAGCAGACAGTGAGCACAAACAACAAGGGGGGGGGGATAAATAAATAAATCTTAAAAAAAAAAAAACACAATAGGGGGGAGGCGGATGTGGCTCAGGCAGTTGGGTGCTCGCCTCCGACATGGGAGGCCCCAAGTTTAGTGGCCCCTGGTGCCTCCTAGAGAGAAACAAAAACAACAAGCAAACAAACAAAACAAAACAAAACAAAAAAAACCCCTCAAGGGAACCCAGGTGGCTCAGTGGCTGGGCACCGGCTTCCCACATGGGAGGTCTCAGGTTCAATCCCTGGTCCCAGTACCTCAAAAAAATAAAACAAAACAAACAAAAAAACAATAGGGGGGGAGTGGATGTGGCTCAAGTGGTTGAGCGCCTGCTTCCCACATAGGAGGTCCCAGGTTCGGTTCCCTGTGCCTCCTAAAAAACAAACAAACAAAAAATACCCAACAATGGCACTGTAAGGTATGCAGGAATTGTTCTGTAAACTCACAAAATCTAAACAACAACAACAATGGCAGTTCCTCAAAAAGTTAAATATAAAATTACCCTACGACCCAGAAATTGCACTCCTAGATACATACCCGAAGAAACTGAAAACAGGAACTCAGATTCTTGTACACCAATATTCATAGGAGTATTATTCACAATAGCCAGAAGGTAGAAACAAACCAAGTGTCTATCAACAGATGAATGAATAAACCAAATGTGGTATGCATGCACTAGAATATTATTCATTCACAGAAAGGAATGAAGCTCTGATATATGCTACAATGTAGATGAACCTTGAAATAAGTGAGTAATGGGAAGCAGATGTGGCTCAAGAGATTGGGCTCCCATCTACCATATAAGAGGTCCAGGGTTCGATTCTCGGGGCCTCCTGGTGAAAAGTGAGCTGGCCTGAGCGGAAAGCTGGCCCACGCAGAGTGCTGGCCCATGCAGGAGAGCTGGCGCAGCAAGATGACGCAACAGAAAGAGACACAGGGGAAGCGGGTGTGGCTCAATCGATAGAGCTCCCGTTTACCATATGGGAGGCCCCGGGTTCGCTTCCTGGGGCCTCCTTGTGAGGGCAGGCCAGCCCACGCGGCCCAGTGGGCTGATGCAGCAAGCCCTCACAGCAAGGGGGAGATAAGCAGACACAGAAAAAACACACAGCAAAATGGACACAGCAAACACAAGCAGCAAGGGGGGGATAAATAAATAAATAAATAA
>JAQZBX010076336.1:0-14454 GCA_029593785.1 Cabassous unicinctus | reverse complement strand
CTAGCTTCCATGCTCCATGCTTTCTCATCTGGGCTTTGTTCACGATGTTTCTTCTGCCTGAAATGCCTCTGTCCTTCTCCTGTCACCCCAGGCCACGCTCTGTTGCCTTGTGCTCACTATTGCATACTCCAGACAAATTTCATCACCTCTCTGGGCCTCAAGGTCTTCATCCTTTAAGTAGGGGTTTTGTACTATGTCAGGAAATTGTTTTAAGTACTTAATTCAGAAAAAGCACTTAACACAGGTTCTGGCACAGTGCTCAATAAATGTTAGCTATTAATGTTACAGATAAGTAACTTTGGTAAAAGGTGATACCTCTTTCACTTCTCTTAAGGACAAAGCCTTTTGTAATCATCTTTGTATTCCCAGTACCTTGTGTTGTGTCTGGCACAGGCTGAGGTTCTCAGTTTGAATGAACTAAAACATTGCTTCACTTTTCCAGAATTTTGTGCCTGTAACGTAATTGTGGAGAGGCTGGTTGTGGGCAGGGAAGATCTTTTTCACAATAGGTGTGGCAGAATTTTAAGACAACAAGTATTGTATTTGTTGATTGGTATTTACTGAGTGTTTGTGTCTTGCATTCATCACACATACATATAAATTAAGCTTGTGTTTCCTAATTGGAAGGATATGCTTGCCATGAATATGAAATTTGATAAACCTTTTTAAAAATTAAAAATAGTTTTAATAAACCTTTACTCATGTTTTATTTTGGGTAAAAAATTTTTCAGGATTATTGTGGAACAAAGTGGTCAATCTTACGGGAACGCTTTGACCGAGGACTCTATGCCTCTCATGCTGACCTCCATAGGCTGAAGTAAGTAGTAGGTGATCGGTCAAGCCGGGGTGTTTTGTTTTGTTTTTTAAAGATTTATTTATTTATTTCTCCCCACCCCCTCATTTGCACTTGCTGTGTTCGTTCATCTTCCGTTCCTTTTGGAGGCACCAGGAACTGAACCCAGGACCTCCGATGTGGGAGGGAGGTGCCTAATTGCTTGAGCCACCTTTGTTCTCTGCTTTGTTGTGTCTCTCATTATGTTTTTTCTTCTTGTGTCTCCTGTTGCGTCATCTTGTTGCGTCAGCTCGCCATGTTGTTCGCCTTACCGGGAAACTCCGCTCCCTGCTTTTGTTGTGTCTCTCATTATGTTTTTCTTCTTGTGTCTTCCTGTTGTGTCAGCTTGCTGTGCCTGCCCATTGCGCCAGCTCGCTGTCTTCTTTAGGAGGCACTGGGAACCAAACCAGGGACCTCCTCTGTGGTAGGCGGGAGCTCAAATCGCTTGAGCCACATCCGCTTCCCCCCGGGTGTTTTTAAACCATTTGTTCAGTATTGGCCCTATTGACTTGTCTCACCCAGACCATAATCTACCTTTTTATCCTTGTCAATATCTACTCCTTTTCATATACCCTTGGGATCCTTTCAAACTGGACAAATACTTGTTCTCAAACAAATGCTGTCTTGCCTTGCTCAGTTTTGTTTTTCCTTCTACCTGAAATCCCTAGTTCATACCTTTGCATGTTAAAGTCGTCCCTGGACTTCAGAGTCAGGTCAGATGCTGACACTTCCAGGTCTTCTCTGAACACTCAACCAGAAGCCATCCCTCTCTCTTTGAGTCTCCCTAGCATGAATTTTGCTGCTCTAATGGCATTTCTCATATGCTGCTTTGCTTTAGAGTTATTGCTTTTTCAAAATCCCCTTTCATTATAAGTCACTTAAGAACAGTGACTGTATCTTATTATTTATTAGTCTTCTTACTTGCTTAGTAGCACAGTGCTTGGTAAAACCTAAGCTTATAATAAATACGTAGTCATAGAATATTAGAGTGGAAAAGGACCTTACAAATAATTGACTCCTACCTTCTCATTTTATAAACAAAGAAACTCAGATCAGAGAGGTTGGAACTTGCTCAGTATTTATTCAATAAATAAGTGATTAAATGCCTAGTAAGGAGAAACCTGTCATAGCAGTGTATTAAATTACACAGAGACTGAGTTTCATGAGCTAATTGATTTTGACAGGTGAACTGTTTCATGGTGTAGGGCAAGTGGCATAAGCCAAGTCAATCAACTTGAAATACATAGAGTTGGTTTGGTTGATCAGAGAGCTGGCCTGATGAAGCTTTTGCTCCAATGAATATTAGAGCGTGAAAGACTGTCTCTGTGGATGGTGTCATTGCAGCAAGTGAATCATTCTGATTTATGCTTGTGCCTTGTATTTGCAGGTATCAGTGCTTCAAATCTGCCTGGATGTTTGAGGTGTTTCATGGGGGCTTTTCATTTCCTGTCAATTATAAAAATTTAAAGACTGCCTTGCAAGTTTATGACAAGGAAGTTCAGTGGACCCTAGGAGCAATCCTTTACAGGACCCGCTTTTTACCCTTAAGGTATGGCTGTGAATTTGGTAACAAGAATCCAGAAAAGATGCTCTTCTGTGGTTACGATGCGTCATGGAAACAGTGTTCCACAGAGGTCAGCCTCCTGTGGCCTGGAGATGTCTGTGATGGTGTTAGGTCTGGCTGTGAGCAGAGCTGTACAGTCAGAGAAGCTTGGCTTTGGCCTGCCCCACCTCCCACCCATATTTCCTCCCTTCCCCAGCTTACCCATCCCATGATACACAGCACTTTTATGTCGCTGTGCTGTTCTAGTATTAACCCCTTGCAAAGGGGTTAATGTGGGTTTTTATTAACCTTTATGGCCTTGGACGTCCCCTCAGAATACTGCTTTAACTGCATAATCTAACTACATAGGAATATAGAAGACACCATTATATTGAAATGCATTTATTAAAATATTACAGAAAATATATTTGTGATGTAGTAATATATGTGCTTCTCTGTTAACACATTAATTAATAGTGTCTGACAGCAGAGCTAGTAATTTCTATAATTTCAGTGTAGTGATGAGTGCCGATGATATTTTGAGACCTCTGCAACACTGAAGTGACATCAGACCTGTGATTCACTAGAGCAAAGCCACAGGTCCTGCTAATACCATGGTAGTTTGTTGTCTACATCCATGATTGAAGGAAATGCTAAATTTCAGTCCGAGATGTCAATTTTTCCTCATTGACATTCACAGACCCAGCTGTCTCCTGACCCCATGTTAAGAGCCCCAGTTAACTGGCAAATGAGATATTCGCTTTTCTTTCTCCCCCCATTTAATTGGGCATCTCCCAGCAATGCTTTAAGCTTGGTTAGTTGCAAAGATTGTGAGCAGTGGGTGTTACTGATCACAAACATGTGGTTTGATTCCACAGTGACTTAGTGCATTGGTGAAAACCTTACTCACAGTTCTAAAATTTCTCTGATTTTTGTTACCCAAATTAAGATGATGCAAACTGCTAAGACTCTTGGGTATACTTTCACGTTCTCTTGTGCAACACTTATAACTACTGTACATTAAGCCATGTAATCCTGTGTTTTAGAAGTAGGGAAACCGAGACGCAGAGACTAAAGTTACAGTCTTGTCTGCAGAGCCGAGTCCTAAAGCAGGTCCTCTGACCTGGTCCTGCGCACTGTTCTCACAGCACACTCCTTGTCCCATTAGTTCTCCTATCTGTTTTCTCTTATCCCTTTTGTTTGTTTTTGTTTCTACATGGGCAGAGATATCCAGCAGGAGATTTTCCGGGCCAGCCACACTCACTGGCGGGGCTTCTCCTTCGTCTACAATCACTACCTGTTCTCGGGCTGCTTCCTAGTGGTCCTGCTGTCCATCCTTCTCTACCTGCTGCGGCTCCGGCGCATTCACCGGCGAACACTCCGGCCTGGCCTGGCCGCCACCCTCTGGATGGAGGAAGGTCTCCCAGCCCAGAAGATCACCGGCACCTTATGAACCCGGGGCAGGAGAGTTCCAGGAAGACTTTCTAAAGAAAAAGCCATTTTTGCCTCAGGGTTCCTCCTCTTTATTCTCATTTGGTTTTATTTTTCCTTTCCCTTTTGGTTCCTTAAAACAAAAACAAAATCCATTGTTTTAAGCCCTGCTGTCCTAGAATTAGTGCATTTAGCCATTTTGGACAAAGCTTTAAATTGAGGATTAGAGAAAAGGAAAATTCACTTGATTTTTGCTGCATAGGCTTCCTGCCCCAAATCCTCAGATTTTTGTTTTTTTTCCTTTAAGGTATGTAGCTTTTAATCAAATGCACTTTGATATCGGAGAGAAATGGAAAAGACACTTTCTGTCAATAGAGATAGGATCTAGGAGTGATACTTTAACGGAACCAAAAAAACCATGTTGACTGTAATTATAATCCTCTTTTTCTCCATTTTGAAAGTTCTAGCCTAAAGAGGGTAATGTTTAAAAATGAATTTATTTATTGTTCAAGTCTGCCACTGTATGTGTTTTCATGGCAGGTTTAAAACTTCAAAACCATTTAAATCCAAAATAGAGAACTGTAGGTCCCAGGAGGTATCCATTTTTAAAACTGATCATGAAGAGACCTGTAAAAAAAAAAAAAAAAAGTCTAGAGCTTTGTGTGTGTGCATGTGAAAAAATGTTAACAATTTTAACAGAAGGAGGGAATGCAGTGCTCTTTCTTTTAAAAACATACTCTTCAGACCTTACCGTCTCACTGCATTTTATTTAAAATAATCCCCAATACCATTATCTTTTTGTGACCACAAATTATTTCCTTTCTTTATCCCATGTTTCATCGACTTTAGAACCTTTTATTTTTGAAAGAATTAGAAGATTCATAAAGGTTCAGTGTTAATAAAACTAGATCTGGGACCCATTTACAGGCTGTTCGGTAATTCTTGATAGTATGTTTTTGCTTGTTTGTGCTCCAGTTTCAGCCAATTTCAAGTTGGTATTTCCCCCCTTAATTAAAAGTAGTCTCAGTAGTTTTATTCTATAAAGCCACACATAGCCTGAAAAACTGTATTACTGCTGTAGCTGAGGCTGTGTTGGTAATGCCACTGTTAAAATCCAGACTAAGAGAAGGATCTGAATTGAATACAAGAAATAAACTCATATTTTAAAGAAAAAAATTTTGACATTTTAATCAGAAACCTAAAGACAACTGGATTGACATGTGAGGATGGTTGTTTTTCACATACTTTAGTTTAGAGGCTTTAGGAATTCTCATATAGTTTTAAGGTGAAGTTCTTTTTATTCATGTGTGCGTGTTATTTTTAAAACTCCAGAATAAATTCATGTCATTGGTAGCAAAGGTGTATTCTGAAACCCATCAGCTGCCTTTTAAAAAAATCATCGACTAGAGAAAGAATTCAGATTCCAAAACCCTTACTTAGGAAAATAAAATGTTCGAGTTTATCTTATTAATAACATGACATACTATATATATTGATGACATAAAAGTTGCAAATTATGAAACATGCAAATTATCTTATTCTCCTCTTCAAAATGAATATTCTAGCAATGAAAAAAATATTGGCAGAATGATTGCATCTCAGACATCCTGAAGGTTGGAGGAGCTGAATGGTGTTACAAAGCTTAATGTATAGAGAGTCTTTTCCCTGAAAGCATAGAAATACATGTCTTCTTGGACTTAGAAAATCATCTTCTGATATGCTGGTCTCCAGCTTTTTAAATCCTTGGTCCCTTGTAAACATTCCTCCTTATCAAGATCCAGCCACAAATGAGCTGGGTTGTAGATACCCCAGAAATGGAGTGAGCTGGCCTGCTTCTCCTTGAATTCTCAATAGGGTTTGCCCCTGTAGACTGTGGGTGGCATTACTGGTTTACGGTTTAGCTTTTCTACCATCAACCATTTCGTTGGTAAGTCCCTACCCTGTAGAATGAAAAATTTTAAATGCCTCAACTGTGTAATTTTAAAATCAAGAAGAGGACAAGCCAGCATAGGTGGATTTAATTAGGCCATAATTAAAACTTGCTACACTTTTTAAACAGGATGTCAATTCGGTCCAGCTCTGTAACTTTCAGGGGACAGAGTAGAGACAAACACAGAGGAGCTCTTCTTTAAGCTTGGCCTAAGGCTCCCTGCTGCCGGGAGCTTTCTCACTCTCCAAAAATCCCCAAACGAGGGTTCCAAGACCCGAACAACCTTATACTTGGTACAGGTAAGTGCTCATGTTTCCCTGACAAAATTCTCAGGAGCAGGGTTTGGCAAACTATTGCCAGTCGGCCAAATCTGGCCTGTGGCCTGTTTTTTTGTTTGTTTTTGTTTTTTAAACATAAGCTAAGAATGTATTTTACATTTTTAAAGGTTTGTAAGAAAAAAAACAGAATATGCAGCAGAGACTGTATGTTGTCCTGGGAAGCCTAAAATATTTACTATCTGGCCCTTTGTAGAAAAAGTTTGCTGACCTCTGTGAGAACAATCTGATTCAAGAAAGGCTATAAACAGTATTATCATACTCCTAATTGAGGAAGGCAGTTGTCATGCATAGGCCCAAAAAGATGACCCAAGAGAAGTGATCAGACTTCAATCTTAATTTTTATTTATGCTTTGGAATTTCATTTATCTTTTCTTCTAGATTATTTTCAAGATCAGTTTTCCAAAAAACCAAGAAACATGCCTCCCCCCACCCCCCAAAAAAAGTGTTATTCAGGAGGGACCATTATGTTATGTCGAAATGTCTGCAGCCACAACAAATTGTGTTCCAGAGAAGATCTCATGTAGTTTCTCGCCATTCTGTATCGCTGTACCAAAGAAGAGAAGACAGGCTCTTGTTCCGAACAGTGCAGGGCTGGGGTGAGAGGCAGACAAGGGAGGAGCTTAATTCAGGCGGAGGAGGACTTACGACAGTTAAGAACCCGCCAAAAAAGGGGGTAAACCCTATACTCTTGTAATAGAAAGAAAAGGGAAAAAATTGGATCTGGAACATGCTAAATGCCTTGTCAAAAAAAAATTCTTTGTTAAATCTTGATAGAAACACTCCTACAGTAAATGCTTCTGTTTTATAGCCATATTGTGTGTTTCTCCTTTTTAGACCTCCTGAGGGTACAGACGCATTGCTCTATATCAGTGCTTTTTGCACATTTTCTCCCGCACACTGCTGGTTAGGCAGCGCTTGCCAACCTGGGGGCGATCTGAAGAGGCTGCTGGTGGCTCCAGCCGGCTCCCAGGGGATCGGCCTCGCCACCATTGTCCACACTTGTGCACTAGGATTGACATGCCCTCCATTAACAAATGTCTAGATTTTAAACTCAGGCGTACAGAGAACAGTTGTTATAAGAAGCATGAATCATTTAGCAAGAAACTAAAAAAGGCAATGTGTTTTCCAAGCTTTTAAAAGATCTCAGCTTTAGAATTGTATGTGGTACTGTGCAATGCACCAAAATTACCTTTAAGTGAATTATGTGGTTATTCAGTGTTTTGTCTTGTATGGTATTGATTTTCCCTTTCAGTAATGAGTGATGTGACCAAGCAAGGACAATTCTTCTCTTACTAAAATTATATTTTACAATTAGGAGTTATTAAAAAAAAAAAAAAAAAAGCTAAGGGAACATCTTTAATTTTTTTTTTAAGTAATGTTTTCCAAAGTAAGAATAACTATCTTGGGGTACTGTTGTAGTGTCATATAACTTTCCATATTTTGACAGCCTCGTGTTGCCATCTTGTATATGGATGAGTGTCGAGACAATAAAATGGAAACCTATCAGATTGCTCATAGACTACATTGCTTTCTTGTGATTTAAATAGGTTTTTCTCTGGTGTCTGAATCTTACTACCGGTTAGAATGGTTCGCTGAATGTGAATCTAAATTCAGTAAAATAAATTGTCTGTCTGACCACTACGTATCCTATGCACACCCATGGAATTCGATGTAGATATGGTGAACTCTTTGGGTTGTGGAGAGAAGAATCTACGCACCCTGCGGCACAGAAACCACACGCTCCACCAGCACAGACTCCAAATGCTCCACCAGGAGAAATATTTACCAAAGTGTAACATTAAGCAGTTCACCAAAAATAAATGCCATAATAAGATAGTTCCTTACAAGGTTATCATTTTCAAGTAGCTATTACGTATAGACAAGAAAGAGAAATAAAACTAACCATTTTTTATGTATTTGCTCATATACATAGTAAAAGCAAATGCTGAATTTGTATTTCACCATTTTGCAAGTATAAGCTGAAGCCTTTGGCTTATTTCTGATGAATGAGGAGTTTCATTATCAATGTTACTAATAAGTGATAGAGAATTATAACAGAGGTCTCTTTTTCAACCATTCGAGAATGTGTAAATAGAGGTTTTCCTGAAGGAGGAAGGTGGGCCTGAGCCATAACCTGAAAATAGGTGATAGAGATGCAAAGGGAGAAGGTTCAGCCTAAGAAATACGCATGGAAAGGAGTGGGGGTAAGGCAGAGAGCAAGTTAGCACAGAAATGCAGTTTTCAAGCCATTGACAGCAGGAAGAATAGAATAATGATGTGAAACTAGAACTTGCTTAAGTAATTTTTGAGGCATACAATAAATATAGGTCTTGATGCTTGAAGGTAAAACATTAAAATCTGTAAGCCGTCTGTAAAATGTCTAAATTTTTTTTTTTAAAGGAATATTAAATTTTAATGGTGATTGTCAGGATGGATACATTTCAAGTATCAGTTTCTTTATATTTTAATTATTGCTTGAATTTTTTTTCTTAACTTTATTTGTACATTTAATAATCGAAAATATAAACAATTAAAAACTAAAAAGTAAACACAGATGAATAAATATATATATATATTTTTTTATTCCACTTCGTTGAAGAGAAGTGCCTATTTCTACCAGCTAATCATGTTAAAAGATCTGAATGGCAGTGGTTCTATTGTTTTCTGGTTATTTTTATCTCTATTTCAGTGTGTCTCATGAATTTGGAATGTACGATGTGGGTCTTTTTTAAAGACCTTCAAATGCTAATGGTTTGTACAGTGGGAGTTGTGGTGGTCACACTGGTCTGGGAGGGAGAAGTGAATGTCACCTCTGTCAGAGTCCGGCTGTCTTCTCATGACAAGGTCATCAAAGGACAAAGGATCCTGTTCTAATCCCAAAGCACAGCTTGGCAGCTCTGTCCGTTGGCTGGCGCATGAGTGGCAGATGAAACGCTATCCCTTTAAGCGCCTTACCCAGCCCGGCTGTGGCTGGGGAGCCCGAGGGCCTCAGCCTGTTATCCCGCCTCCTCTTAACAAAAGGGGAGTTTTTCTGTTGATGTGTTTTCTGTGTTTTAACAAGGTTAGCTCCCCCCACCCCCATGCAGTTTGCCTCTTCCTATTAATAAATCCATTAAGGTTGACTGAGGCCTGTCGCAGGGGAAGCAAGGGGCTTTGGCCTTCGATCTTTGCCCTTCACCCTCCATCCAGTTTGGCAGGTGAATTGCATCTGGGCTCCAGACTTCACGGCCACTTAAACACTTCTGTCAACAGCCCGAGTCTGTTGTGTGTACAAGACCCAAACAAGAAAACCAGGCTTTAAGAAGGATTCCTGCCCTGAGAAAAATACTTAAAGCATAAGGGTCATGGGCACAAAAGATGGGCTCCTTGTTTAAATGCATAAACCCACTAGAGGAAAAGGAGATTTTTTTCTCTCCTATTCAATCATTAAATATCTCAGGCATCTTGTTTCGTTGGGAATTGGGATTTCAGTGAGTCACCTGTTTGCCAGGAAGGGAAAAAGTTGGTGTCTATGGCAAGGTCATGAAAAGACAATGGAGCGTCTTTCTAATTCCCGCTGTGGGACTTAATCTTTCATTGTACTATTTCTAGAAAGTACCCGTGCTGGCTATTGTTCCTGTTCCTCTCAGGTTTAGGGTTGGTAGATTTAATACCACCTTCCACCCTTTTTTGCCTTTATGACAGTTTGAATTAGGCAATTTTGGAAAGACCCATTACTTTCTCCTCTTAAGATTTCATCTTCTCCATCTAGCACAAGCTTTATTACCTAGATTTTAGATTTTAAAAGATTGAAGCGCTTAAATGTTTAATTGCTTCTGCCTTGTAAAGTCCTTTATTCGGCACAAGAGCTTTCTGCAAGTTCCTGGCCATTCATAATGGCTAATTATCTTTTTAAAATTCACTCCACCTTCTCATGGTCATCTTATCCATCAGTGTACCTGTCTGATCCCTGAACCTCCTTGAACATGGATCACAGTGGGTCCTGGGTTTACTTTCAGTAGATCTATACCTACCCAATAGAGCACCTTGTAGCATATAATAAATACTCCATACATATTGGTAGTGTAATCAAAATCTTGTGCAAATCTGGTTTCTTTTGTCAGTTTACCTCTTTAGATTTCCAGAGGTTGGTAAGTAAGTCTTTTAAAAAATCTTTTATTCTCTATTTTCTCTGTTCTTTCTAAATTGCGGAGTTGTGTTGTTTTTTGTTTTTTTTTTTTTGCAGCTTTAAAAATGTCAAAACCACATACAGGGGAAGCGGCTGTGGCTCAATCGGTTGGGCTCCCGTTTACCATATGGGAGGCCCCGGGTTCAGTTTCCGGGGCCTCCTGGTGAAGGCAAGCCGGCCCGTGTGGCGCAGTGAGTGAGCTGGCGCAACAAGATGACACAACAAAGGGAGACAGCAGACACAGAAAAATACACAGCAAATGGACATAATGAGCACAAGCAGCAAGGGGGGGATAATTAAATAAATAAAAATAAATCTTAAAAAACAAAACAAAAACCACATACAATGTGAAGAGTGAAATGGAATTCCAGGCCTCTCACTCTTAGTCATCTGTCCACTTTTCCCCTCATACCATAAAGTTTGTTAAGGGAGAGTTGCCTTTTAAAACTATTTAGAAAAACTTAAGAAAACAAAAATTTACTTGAAGTGGTTTCCTTTTTTTTCTTAACCTGTTGAGGATTGAAAAAGAGGAAAAAGAAATCCCAGAACTAGGTGGTGATAAGCAGAGGCAAAGAAAGACTGACTTTCTGAAGCCCAGAAAGTAAGAAAATAACTCCTGTATGTTTATCTTATTCTAAGCATTGCTTCAAAAATTTTTATGCTAAATTGTCTTTAAAAGTTAGTCACTTTTAAAATATCCATAAAAACCTCAAGATGTTACGGGAAAAGGGATGGATTCTATTACATTGAAAGTAAGGATTTCTGTTCAACAGACATCCTTGTCAAAGCTAACAGATGGCTGGCTGAGAAGGTATCTGCAATGACAAAGTGAAAAGGGGTTAATATATATTATTCAAGATTTCTTGCAAATCAGCAAGAAAGGGAAACCCAAAAGAAAAATGGGCTATGGATATTAATAGGTAATTCATAGACGAGGAAGCCCAAATGGTTAACAAGAAGAGATAATTAAGGGAGCCAGAGAAATGCAAATTAAAATAGAGAGACATTGGCCATTTGTATATCTTCTTTATAGAAATATCTATTCAACTCTTTTGCCCATTTTTAAATTGGGCTGTTCTGTTGTTGAGTTGTAGGAGTTCTGTATATGTTCCGGATATTAAACCCATATCAGATATGTGGTTTCCAAATATTTTTCCTGATTCCGTTGGTTGTTTTTTCACTTTCTCGATAATGTCCTTTGATGCTCAAAAGCGTTTTATTTTTGATGAAGTACAATTTATCTATTTTTTCTTTTGTTGCTCATGCTTTTGGTGTAAAGTCAAAGGCTCCATTGCCTAATACATGGTACTGAAGATACTTCCCTACATTTTCTTCTAAGAGTTTTCTTCTTATAAGAGTTTAGCTCTTATATTTAGGCCTTATATTTAATTCATTTTAAGTTAATTTTTTAATGTGTTGTCAGGTAAGGGTCCAACTTCATTATCTTGCTTGTGGATATCCAGTTTTCCTAGCACCATTTGTTGAAGAAACTATTTTTTCACCATTGGGGGTACTTGGCACCCTTGACAAAAATCAGTTGAGGGAAGTAGATGTGGCTCAACCAGTCGGGCACCTGCCTACCACACGAGAAGTCCCAAGTTCAGGTCCGAGTGCCTCCTAAAAGAAGCCGAGCTAGACACCACCTCCTGCCGCAATGAGCTAATGCCACAAGCCAGCAGGCACTGCAGGCCATGCAGAGCGGATGTGGCTCAGGCTGTTGGCATTCCCCTCTCATGTGGGAGGTCCCGGGTTCGGTTCCCAGTGCCTTCTGGAGAAGGCAAGCAAACAATGAACAAACAGACAAGAGAACCATCTGGGGGAAGGAAGGGATAAATAAAAATAAAATAAATCTTTAAAAAAAAAAATCAGTTGACCTTCAGGTGAGGATTTATTTCTGAACTCTCAATTTGATTCCATTGGTCTATATGTCTGTCCTTGTGCAGCACCATGATGTTTTGATTACTGTAGCTACAAAGAAAGTTTTGAAATTGAAAAGTGTCGAGTCCTCCAACTTTGTTTTTCTTTTTCAAGATGGTTTTGCTATTTGGAGACTTTTGCCTTTCCATATGAATTTGATGATTGGCTTTTCCATTTCTGCAAAAAGGCTGTTAGAATTTTGGTTGGGATTGCATTGACTCTGTAGATCACTTTGAGCAGTATTGACATTGTAAAGATATTAAGTCTTCCAACCCATGAGCACAGAAAGTGTCTCCACTTATTTAAGTCTTCTTTCATTTCTTTCAGTAATGATTTGTAGTTTTCCATGTACAAGTCCTTTATATCCTTGGTTAAATTTATTCCTAGATGTTTTATTCTTTTAGTTGCTCCTCTAAATGGAATTGTTTTCTTGATTTACTTCTTGGATTGTTCATTGTTAGTATATAGAACCACTACTGATTTTTGCATATTGATCTTGTAACATACATACCACTTTGCTGAATTCATTAGCTCTAGTAGCTTTTTTGTAGATTTCAGGATTTTCTCCATGTAGAATCTTGTCATCTGTGAATAAAAAAAATTTTACTTCTTCCTACCGATTTGGATAACCTTTTATTTCTTTTTCTTGCCTAACTGCTCTAACTACCATTTCCAGTAAAATGTTGAATAGCAGTGGTAAGAGCAGGTATCTATGCTTTTTCCTGATCTTAGGGGGAAAGCTTTCAGTCTTTCATTGTTGAGTATGATGTTAGCTATGAGCTTTTCATGTAAGCCTTTTCATGTTAAAGAAGTTCCCTTCTACTCCTAGTTTTCTGAATGTTTTAATCAGGAAAGTGGGTTGGATTTTGTCAAATGTTTTTTCTGCATCAATTGAAGAGATCACGTAATATTTGCCCTTCATTCTATTACTGTGGTGTATTATATTGAATGATTTTCTTATGTTGAACCACCATTGCATTCCTGGAATAAATCCCACTTGTCATAGTATGTAATCCTTTCAGTGTGCTTTCTTTCTTTCTTTCTTTTTTTTTAAGGTTAATGAGCATTTTAATGGCACTTTTTTTTTTTAAGATTTACTTTATTTCTTTCCCCACCCCCCACCTCCCATTGTTTGCACTCACTGTCTGCTCTCTGTTCGTTGTGTGCTCAGGGAGGTATCCAATGGCTAGAGCCACCTCTGCTCCCCTAGCACTCTTGTTTAGACATATGTTAGGTTGTGTGTTTTTTTAACAACATCATTATTGCCAACATGAATTCGAAGCAAGTATGCAGTTTAAACTGTAGCAAGGTCAGGAAATCAAGGTACAATTGCCATTATCAAATCTTAATCTTCAGAGAATAGCATCTCCACGAGGCTGGCCTGAAGACACTCAGATTCTACCAATTTTTGAGGTGTTCCATATTTAAGTAGTGTAGGCATTGCAGTTACTTTCAAGTTTTGACTGAAGTCATTATTTGGGTCTTTCCAATAAGGTCTTCCTCCTACTTGGCAGTAGGTGAACACACATCCTTCACTAACATGCTTCATCCCCTCTCGTATGACTGGTTCAGCCTGCACACAGTCTGGGCACCCGCTTTTCCCTCCAGCATCCTTAGAACCTGTAAAGTAGGTGAAAATGGTCTTGCTATTGTGTTGCTCCGTGGCCTGGTTGAACTCTTTGAAGCCAGACGCATATAGTGGGCCATCTCAGGATCATGCCCTGGGCTGCAAGAGAAGTCCTTTTTGGCTGCTGTGGGGCTGGCTCCGTGTGCTTTTAAGTTTGGTTTCCTAGTGTTTTGTTGAGGATTTTTACATCTATACTCCTAAGGGATTTGGGTCTGTAATTTAATTTTCTTGTGATATCTTTTTCTGGCTTTGGTATTAGGGTGACACTGGCTTCATAGAATGAGTTAGAAATAGTTCCCTCCTCTTTAATTTTTTGGAGTAGTTTAAAAAAGGTTGGTGCTAATTCTTCTCTGAATGTTTGGTAAAATTCATGAGTGAAGTCATATGGTCCTGGACTTTTCTTTGTTGGAAGGTTTTTGATGACTGATTCAATCTTTTTACTTGTTATTGGTCTGTTGAGATCTTATTTTTCTCTTGAGTCAGTTCAGGTAATTTGTGTGTGTGTAGATATTTGTCCATTTCAACAAGGTTATCTAATTTGTTGGTGTACAATTGTTCTTAGTATCATCTTATAATCCTTTTTATTTCTGTAAGATCGGTAATAATGTCCCCCCATCATATATAATTTTAGTTCTTTGTGTCCTCTACCTTTTTTTTTTTTTTTTAAT